>WAAE01023672.1:0-38988 GCA_013400495.1 Nicator chloris | reverse complement strand
GGGCCTCTGTACCACTTTAATTCTCATCTTTTGGTCTACCAAATTTCTTGCTACTTCATAAAATCTTGTTTTCACATATTTCCTGATGAATGTGTTGGCAGAATAACAACTTGTTTTGTGTCAGCCTATCTGCTTATACATCTTGTCAAAGAGAGTTTTAGTACACTAATTATAATTAGAGGGCTCCACAAATTATTTTGTTATGCTATCAACAGCTGGACATATATAGGGCATGTGTGCATATACTTTGATTCTATAGGAAACCAAGAAAAAAAAAGCACCTTATTGGGGAAAATGAAAAAAACTAGTTGCTTGAATATCATGGTGATAAACCGTGGTACAAATGGGTGATTATGGGAAATCAGAATATATGCCAAATTAACTTACCCCGACACTTGAAAAATTGGCTTTGTTTTTATGCAGTGTGAGCGTCTTACATCTTTAGGACAAGATATTCTGGTATCACTTTTGACTAGACGGAAACTTTTAGTCTAGTCTATGTAGGAAAATTTATCAGTGTATGAAAGAGACATTTTATAGACTTACTGAAATATTAAAGCTGTGCCTACTGCCAGAGATATGATTAAAAATATAAAAATTTTTCAAAGACTGTAGCTATCATTGCAAAGCAAATGAATTTGAGCCACTAATAATACCATGCATTACCTTGTGCTGCCTCTTTCTTTTTCATTTTTTTCTCACTTGAATATGAAAATATCCTGTGTGATTGAACTATCAAGTACTGAAGAGTCAGCATTGCTGCTGCATTTGAAAGAGCTACGATGAGAACTTTATTGTGCACATCTGAAAAGCAAAATCAGTAATTAGAAATAACTTACAGGACAGCTGAATGCAGTTAAATCATTTACTTTCAATATACCCACAATCTTAAAATGCTTTAATATATAAAAACATACTCAGCAGCTGCAGTACTTTTATCTGACATGTATTCTCCCCTAAGCTTAAGGAAACTCTGCTTTTTAGGAAGGTGTATGTGTTCCTTTGTAAGTAAAAGGTAACCACAGGGGAAAGGACATCTGTATGCTGGATAATTTCTTGAAGCTACTCTGGTCCTGGTCAGTAGAGCAAAGAACTGCAAAACAAAATGCAGACAGTGTTCCTTTCATCACTTTACAGATCGCCTATGTGATCTTAAGTGTAGGGAACAATAAGGTTGCTATATCAAAATGAACTGTCGAAATAGGATTAAGACATACTACTATTAATGGATAAGACAAGTCTGAAGATAAAGAGGTAATCAGAGATGCATAGACATCTCTACATATCTCTCATCTCTCTACTAATGGCTCATTATGACTGTATTTCCTTCGGCTTTCTCTCTCTTTATATGTCAGGGTTTGGAATTTTATTAAAAGTCGTAAGAAGCAGGACACACATACCTTTCAAATGGGAAATGTTTGGTTAGACAAAAGTTTGGAATATTTTTCTGTGAACAGATGTTGATTCCTATATCATAGTTTTAATGTTGAAATTTCTTGAATATCATGTACTGGTGCCTTCTCTGAGGGATACTTATTTCTGTTTTAAAGTCAAGCCTCTGAGCTCTTTGAAATGTGTGGTTATGAAGGAAGTAATCTGCTGGAGGCTTTGAGACTTAAAACCTGTAACCCTGGGAGATCTCACGTCCGCCTTTCAGCCAACAGTATCCTCTGAAGTAGAGCTACATTAGCAGCTGTAAATTCGATCTCACTGTGGTTTAGCTACTCTATTCTTCTTCAGTGGTAATTACACCATGGGAAATAACTATTTAAATGGCATCTTGCGCTACGATTACATTTTTCAAAAACTGATTACAACATAGAAGACAATTTTCAATTTGAACTTCCAAGTTTTAATTTAAAACAACTTTATAGTAACAATTTAGACCTGAGATGTACAGAGATTAAAGTGAGGGAACTTACATTCCAGTTATTTGTGCTGCATCCACATAAAAATGTTTCTAGTATTTCTAAAGATTAAATTCTGCCAACCAATTACTAATCATCAGAGTTGGGTTAAATATTTCATAATGAGCAAGTAATTAGAGAAAACTCAGCATTTTTAGTGAACTACACACATGCACATTTGAAATTTCTTAAAGTAGATCCCTATTAGATCCTTATATACAATTTTACCTTACTTTACAAGTAAATCTACCTGGCCATACCAAAACTCTGGTATGGTGTACTGGGAGGTAACCCCTTAAAATTGTCTACTGAATTGACTTATGTTCCTGACCTACATGACACATGATCAAGACCAAAATTATTACCCTTAGCCAGGAGCTAAAAGTCCTTAATATATACCCCAGGCACTTGCCAACACTCTGGGAGCAATTCACAGAGGTGTTTACCAAAATTTCCAGTGATTCTAACCTTCTCCTCTAGGATGAGATTAGCCAAGGCCTGTGGTTGGGATCAAGTTGTGATATTTGCCTCAATTACTGCTGCTGGATGGCTGACTTCTGCAGTCAGCTTTCCAGGCTGACAGAGTCCTAAGATGGAATGGGATGTTGTTTTACAATCCAACTATTGTGGCTTGGCTGTCCTGATACATTCAGCTAAAATGTTAAACCTGGGTTCATTTCCTTGATTTCTGGTTGCTAACAAGAGGGATGTAACATAAAATATCATGGCAATGAATTGTAGTATTCTGTAATTTTGAGATTCAAGAAATCATTTTACAAGAGTTACTTTTGCTATGAAAGATACCTTACAGAGTCACATTTATTTTCTTACCTCATGGCAAAAAAAAAGTATTTCTCTAGATACCATAGACAGGAATGTATTTGGTTTGCTTACACACGATTATAAAGATTACTTTTGCAAGATGATTCCAATAAAGAAAAAGAGACAATTAGAAGAATGAAACATGTATAATATGATCAATAAAAACTACTTTCTGATAACTTCTGAAACTTTTTGAGTTTAATCATTCACCACATTACTACATAGTTAAGGTCTGTGTTTGCATAGAAACTTTATTCTCCTTTCATTTGAATCATATTACTGTCTTCAGTGAAGTATTTCCAAATTTATATTATTGTCAAAGGAGAAATGGCTTGGTGTACCAGTTTTTACCATCTCATTACAGGGCATTATGAATTGCTGCTCTGTAACACTTTGTCATAGTTTTGGTAGGAATAATAATTATTTTACAGCCAATCACCATAAAATTATTTTTAAGGATTAGATATAATAATCTTCATACTGACTAGTCAATTGCTAATAAAAAGTGGCATTTGTCCAAAAAAAAAAAAAAAAAAAAAAAGGAAAAGAATGTGGTTTGTTTTTATATTTGGCATAGAAGAATAATGTATTATCTTGGGCTTCCAGAGACTGATCTACAATCATATGGAGTGTCAGGTAAAAAAACCAAAGAAGTAAAAATTAAATAGAACTACAATGTGAACTCAATGAACAACTGTTCTGTGGAAAATATGACATACAATACCGTTATCAGCAAAAAAGGTCATGGGCTTGATTCCTTATCCTTAAACAGACTAATCTGACCAGACCCATCTGTGTCAAGGCCTCCAGGCAAGAATATTTTATTGTTGAATGGCATTTGTCCAGTCAGCAGTGAAATGGGTACCAGCAAGGGCCAAATAAAGCAACAGGAGATCACTGATCAGATATCCTGGAGACCTTCTGGCTTAGGGGCATTGCTCAGTAGGAGATTTTCACCACTTGCCTGTTATAACACAGCATGCATGGACCCATTTGTAAAATAAACACATTCGTCGCAAAACCTACTCTGAGTGTGGCTGCTATTCCATGTTATAGTAGAGAATCATCATCATCATCATCATCTGCCCTGTTCAAGCAATTTCAGGTCACAGGTAAAAATTATAAAAAATTATCTTTCTGGACATTTTCTTGACATTAAAAGGAACGGTTAGCAAGGTACTAGGCAGGAGTTCTCCAGTAAACCACAGAGAGGCTATGGTCATCATAGTATATTTTAATATTCAAAATATTTTGTGTTAATTGCTGGGAAAAAAGTGAATATCTCTGCTCATTTTAGAAAGGAACATGGCATGCTATTACAGTCCAATGCTTTCCTTATATAAATAAGAACAAAGGCAAGGAAAAAAGAGATTTGCCAAAAGTAGGGCAAGAATTTTCTTTGGCAAACTAAGCTTCCTGTTATGTTAACCACTCAATATAAGGAAGAAGTGTGAAACTGAAAGACAAACTGAACACACTGATGTAAACAGATCAATTCAAAAGCATATACATTACAGGCTTTTACTGTGAAACAGGTGTGGGTCTTCTATGTGCAAGAAAGCTGTGTGTTAATTGTGCTACAGGGTAACAAAGATGTTAATTAAAACTTTGTTTCTACTACAGCTGATTACATAGCATCCAATATCCTAAGAATAGTCCACTCTGAAAGAAATCTAAAAAATATTAAATTACCTCAATTATCCTCACAGCAATTTATCTCTGAATACAAACATAAAAGTAGTAGTTACTAAAATGAAGAAAAGGAAATCAGATAAAGCTGCCAATTTTAATGAATCTCAGTAGCGCACTATAAACCATGCCCACATTTCCCACTCTCCATCACTGATCCTTGTTATGACTAATTGGTTTAGTTTTCTTCCTCAGAGGAGCTAGATATCTCAGTATGACTACAAGAAGGTCATTTAAGAGACAAATGTCCCAGTCAGAGATTTTTTCCCTCCCTCCCTCCCTCTCTCCCTCCCTCTCTCCTACTAAGTATAATGACAATATCACCCTTATCATAGAAAAAGTATCTTGCTTCACAAATATTTAATTTTGTTTATATGGGGACAAAGTCATTCTTTTCATGACTGTAAAGGCACAAAGTGCTGTTAAAGTTTGGTACCTTTGCTAGGATTCATATAATCCTTTCAACAGACATAGAAAAGGCATTTGACTGGGCTGAGGAGCCTCGTGGTCACAGGTAGAAGACCAAATCAGTTTTCTTGCTTAACCCCTTGTCAGATCAGGATGAGTCTTAGTCCCTCTGGACTAGAGTTCCTAAAGAATTTTCATCTAGTTTCAGTACAATAGCAGGTATCTTTTTACATCAGTTTTTACTCGTAGTTTAAGTTACCTAACAAAGAGAAAGAAGTGCAAAATGTGGACTAGATCAGAGTGAGTACAAGGCAGTCTTATAAAGATTTTTTTTTACCTTGTGGGTGGTCAAGCCCTGAAGCACATTACCTGGAGAGTTAATGAAACCTTGATCTTTGAAACTATTCAATTCTCAATTGGACATGGCCCTGTGCAACCTGCTCTAATTGGACCCAATCCAATTCTGTCAGGATTAGGGGTGGACTTGGACCTCCAGAAGTCCCTTCCAATCTCAGTGTTTTTACAATTCCAAGACTAAATATGATTCTATATTCCATTGTTCAGTAATTTAGCGAGGAAAGAGCAACCTTGAGTTCTAATTACTGCTCCTCAATCCTTATTTAAATTAAATATATGAATAAAAAATACACATTCAATATAAAACCAAAGAAGGAAACAGGACAGAAGTATTTCTTCTCAAGGACTCAAGATACAGGACGTAAGATTTACTAAGTAATTGTGCTGATAATACTAAATTTGGAGAAGCCATTGAATTCCTCAAAGGCAGAGATGGCCTGTAGAGAGACCTTGACAAATGAGAGAACTGGACAATCACCACCTGTACTGAGTTTAATGAGGTCAAGGACCATATTCTGAATTTGGGATGGGACAACCCTGGATGTACAGACAGACTGGGCAATGAGATGCTGAAAAGCAGTGCCACAGGAAGGCACCTGGGAGTCCTGGTTGACAGAAAGTTAAATATGAGCCAGCAGTGCCCTGGCAGCCAGGAGGGCCACCCGTGTCCTGGGGGACATCAGGCACAGCATCACCAGCCGGGCAAGGGAGGGGATTGTCCTGCTCTGCGCTACTGGGGAGGCCTCACCTTGAATATTGTGTGCAGCTTTGGTTATGTAATATAAACAAAGCTTTTGGGGAGCCCCAAAGAAGGGCCTTGAGGAGAATCTGTGGGAGGAGCAGCTGAGGTCATTTGGTCTGTTCAGCCTGGAGAGGAGGAGACTGAGGGGAGACTACATTGCAGTTACAACTTCCTCAGGAGGGGAAGAGGAGGGGCAGACACTGATCTCTTCAGTCTCATGATCAGTTACAGGACCTGGGTCGGGGAGGTTTAATTTGAGTGTTAAACAGAGGTTCTTCACCCAGCAGATGGTTGGACCCTGGAAAAGGCTCCCCAGGAAAGTGATCACAGCACCATCTGAGTTCAAGAAGTGTTTGGACAATGCTCTCAGGCCCATGGTGTGGTTATTGGGGTTGCCTCATGTATGGACATGGATTGAACTTTAGTGATACCTGTGGATCCATTGCAACTCATGATATGCCATGATTCTGCGATATGGGTGAGGTCGACTAAAGTCTTTGTATTAATCTCTTTTGTATAGTCATTTAAGAAAAATCAAAAGTGACAGCTTAAAGTAATCTAAAATGGGAGAAAAGGATTCTTGCATAGGAGATGAAGAATTCAAGTTAAAGTCTCCTTCAAATAATGTGGCTATCAATACACTTGTTAATTGTATAGCCATTGGATTTGCCTTGAAAGGGGAAAAAGAAACTCTTCATCATTGAGCAGGGCCTTATCTATATATAATTTAAAAAATTGTAGTTGGAAATGCAAGAAAATCACTTAGGGCAATATATATTCTCAGAATCTTGATGGAATCTAGACATGACTTGTGGTACTTGATACTTTATTATTTGAGGATAAGGCCAGCTGAATTCTACTGAAGGAAAACTTAGACCTTGTTTCCATGACTTTGTTCATCAAGGCTACTCAGGTTTTCCTGTATTTCATTTTTATGTACTGAATATACATCCGGATTATTTACCATTACAAGTTTAATAGTTTAATTAATTTTCTTTTAGCCTTGCAGCTCTTCATTTAACTGGTTGCTAGTTCAGCTTATTATTTTTGTATTAACCAGCATTTCTGGCTTTCTAATTGTTTCCCATATAGCCACCAGTATCAAATCTGCAGCCAACACAAATTTTCTCTCTATAGAAAGGCACTAACTCGCTCAGAGAAATCTACTCAGTTGTTCTGTCATGAACTCACTCTTGTAAATCAGCATTTTATTCTTCTATTTATCTTCATTCTATACAAACCTTTACTATGTGACACATACTAATACTTTTTGTGTAATAGGTGTCGTATCACTCAGATTAGTTTCTTAAATGCAGGTAACTATTTGTCATTCCATTGTTGTATAATGGTGTTGCTGACCTGACATAATTTTAAACTCTTTTTACTGAATCTTTGATTTCATGTTGAAGTTATTTCAGAAACCTAGTATGGCCAACACTTTGTGTCCATGCTTAAGCATATTAAGCATTTTGAATTTTCTTTCACCTGATTATGAAAATTTACGTTTCTTAAACTTATTCCTATTAGCCATCTCATGATGTCTTGATAAAAAACACCCCAAAAAACCTAAACCAACCACCCAAATGAAATTATATTTAATATCAATGCAATATTATTCTCTTTTTATGCCTCTCTTCCTCTGCTCATTCCTCATTATTCATATGCCTAATTTTATTTTTGGTTTAATATACTCTATAAACTACATCTCAGATTTTTTTTTTTAGCAATTCTACACTCCACGGACTTTATGAAACAGCTTTCTTTGCTAATGGTGTATTTTCTATTCATAAGGGACAAGAAAATTCTCAAGGAATTTAAGTATATACAAGTTCTTCGGGGTTTAAAATAAGTATCAAGAGCTATAATGCAATAACTCTGATTAGAATAAATTTGAGAACCATAATCTGATTAGTATATAACCTTTCAAAACAGAGAAAAAAGCTTTATATGCTTGTTAATAACATAAGGAGCCAGCATTCAAGATTTATATAGCTGGAGTTTTACTCTATTTGTACATATTGCTAGAGGATTTTCTAATCTTACATAGTTTTCTTCTTAGCTCAAAACACATTGTAACGAGTGTTGAAATGAATATGACTCCAAAGCAGAACTAGAGGCACCAAAAAGTGTTTTATTTTTCCTGAGAACAAAGCCAGATATTTGAAGGAGTGAGAAAACAGACTTATCTCAAAACAAAACTATACTAAAAATGTATTGGAAGTCGTCCTGAGAAAGAATATGCTACATGCAGGAAATGTTTGTGCTTAGCCTCTTTCCCATTACAATTTTTCATGCCAGGTTTCTGCAAATAAGACTGAGGAGAAGCTTGAATCTGAGTTTTCTTTGTCCAGGCAAAGGTATGCACACAAGAGGTGTAGCAGACTTGTAATATGGTATGAGAATGCTCATGGTTCTTTTAACTAGGTATATCCCAGTTTACTCTGGGACATATAAATCTTCAAGGCAAGGAATCTACACATAGAACAGCCTATTACTTTTAGAGAATCGTGGTTGGGACTCTTTAGGTCTTTCAGCAATGAAAAATATTAAAATTATAGATTGAATATATTGAAAATTCAATGCTTAATTTAATTTTCAGATGTAAATTAAAACAAAGTTTGATAGAAAATTTAAATTTGGAGAAAAATACATTTTCTCTCAGAAAATCATTCATGTAGTGTTTTCCTCATCAGCCTTAGCATAACTTAGCTATTAAAGTATTTTTTTCATTGAGATCAATAAGAAAATTATTGACAATGGAATTGTAATTTCTCAATTTTTTTTTGTTTTTCCGTTACTACATCTGCAGAACTTTGAGCACATCTGTATTTTTTGTAACTTAATATTATTAGTTTGTAATATAACGGGTATCTAGATGTTTCATAGTGAAACTGGGTTTGCACCGTGTTGCACCATTTTACTGCTGTACAAAAGCAATGCTAAAGATGGCCAGGAGGGTAGGCAGAGAAGACTTGCTAATCACCTGCAGAATATCTGACACCAAAGGATAGAAAAACCAGGTCAGGAAACCAGTAGTATTCAATAGACTACACTTAGACTTATTTCTAATGCTATTTCTTGGCCCACAGAATGCGTGCTACCACTGTTCCTAGCTGCAAATTCTTCACTTTTCCTATGCTAAATTGCCCAATTTTGTGTTGAATTCATCCTTTCCAACCTTATTTCCCTCACAGAAAGTTTTTGCCCTTTTTTTGAAAGAACTTAATTAGAAGGAAACACAAACAATAAATATAAAAAATATCCATTCAACCAGAGGTAAGGCTTATATTGGCATGAATAGACACAGTTAACACTCAGTGCTTTTAAAAAACCTCACTTTTCTAATGCTGTGTGAACAAAAGAGAGTTTTGTTTCTAAACTATTAAGTCGTGAATCACAACAAAAATGAAAGAAAAGAAGACAAGAGAAATCTAATCAAAAATAAGAGGCATTTCATAAACAAAATTGAGTAGATCTGTTTAAAACAAAGTTTATAATTTCAGTAATTGTGCTCTGGAAGATGTTTTTATTTCTGTTGATATGTGCCTTCAGCTATGTGCAGCTGAGTGTCACTGTGCTGACTTATGCTGAGAGGATGGTAAGGAAGCATTTGATACAAAATACTTTAGGTTTTTGTTATCCATCCTTTCTGTAAAACTGCAACAGGAAAATCTCTGAAGTTTTCAAATGGAGGAACTAAATTGGAAACAGAGCCCTGCAAAAATGTTCTTGTGGCCTGTCTGTTCTTGGTAGTCTGTAAAAAAATTAATATAGAGTTTACCAAGAGACCTGAGCAGGAAAAATCTCCAGAACTTGTACTCTGTACACTTTAGCCTCTTTGTCTCTCTTCGCACTTGCTAGAGTAGTTCTCCTTGGCAGGTATTGTTAGCTTCCACGTTTACTTTTTGCCTCCTCCTCTCACTCTGTAAGCAGAATCATAGATTTGTTGAATGGATTGGGTTGGAAGGAACCTTAAAAGTCATTTAGTTTCAGCCCCCTGCTGTGGGCAGAGACAACTTTCACTAGACCAGGTTGCTCAAAGGTTGCATCCAACCTTGTCTTGAACACTTACAAGGATGGGGAATTCACAGCTTCTCTGGGCAACCTGCCCCAGTGTCTCACCACCCTCAGAGCATAGAATTTCTTCCTAACATTTAATGTAGATGCACCCTCTTTCAGTTTAAAGCCATCAGCTACATGTCCTTGCAAAAAGACACTCTCCTGCTTTTACAGGCCCCTTTTAGGCACTGCAAACTGCCATGAGGTCTCCCTAGACCCTTTTCTTTTTCAGGCTGAACCATCCCAGCTCTCTCAGCCTTTTCTTTCAGGAGAGGTGCTCCAGCCTTCCAATTATCTTTGTGGCCTCCTCTGGACTTACTTTGCAACTTGCACTTACATCATGCCCCCATGTTTCAGGCCCCAGAACTGGGCACATCATGCCAGGTGCAGTCTCACCGGAGCACGGCAGAGGGGTAGAAACACCTTCCTTGACCTTTTGATACTGTTGGCTTTCTGGGCTGCAAGTGTGCACTGCCAAATCACATCCAGCTTGTCATCTACCAACCACCCTAGGTCTTCTCCACATGGCTGCTTCCAATCTATTCTCTGCCAAGCCTGTGTTTGTGCTTGGGGTTGTCCCAGTGCAGCACCTTGCGTTTGACCTTGTTGAACTTCATGAGTTTTACACAGGTCCACTTCTCAGGCTTGCCAAGGTCACTCTGGATGGGACCCCTCCCCTCTCTATAGAGATCTAGTGTCTGTGTTTGGTTGTGACCCACTGTGTTACACACACTGACATGTAAGAAATGCAAGTCTTGTAACAATATTTTTTTCTAAAGACTAGTTTGTGCCTCCCTGTATGACAGTGCAACATGGCTTTTTCAAAACCTAGAATTTATCTAGTTAGGTCAATTGCTGATAGCCTGAGCAGGATGAGCTTTGATGAGTTCTTTGTAGGTCTAACCTGCCTCCTGGAAAGAGGTTCTTTGGTTTAGAACTGTCTGTATTGACTTATTATTGACTTTTGCTACCACTTTGTATAAGATCGGGTTCTGAGGGTGTTACCTGAACAAGAGTATTGTGTTACAGGGCATGGTTTACAGATATCTGCACTACCTTCTACCATTTTTCACCTGGTGTAGCAGAATAGATAGACACACAACTATCTCAGATTTATTATCATGGAAAGAGAAAGGTAAAAAAGAACAAGGTAAGTAATGGAACATTTATGGTTTGATTTTGATTAAAACTAATTTATGGAACTTGACTGTCTTCTTAACTTTAGAAGTTTATTTGTATTAGGTGTAAACAAAGATTTGCAAAGAGAAATGAAGTGATGGAATTATACTAGGTCATTCAGTTAATCAAGCCATGAACACTGCTAGTTCAGGTAGAAGTCAGTGTTCTCTGATCTTTAGGCTTTTCGATTGTCACAAATGTATTTTTTTTTTCTGCAGATGAGACAATAATTTTTAAATAAATTTGACTATGATTATTTCTATAATTATTCACTAGCATCTCACAAAATATTAACATATATGATCATACATATGGTCTGTAAGTAGAAATGCTTTAAAAAATTATTTTGTATATTTTCAAATTAAGGACAAGTATATAAAACAGCCACTTCACAATGAGTCCACTGGGACATGATCCCAAACAAATGGGATAATGTTTGTAAATTCCTGGTATCAAAATAAGCAGATGGAATTTTAGCATGACATCATCAACTTATGTTTCAGTTCAAAGTGGCCATATTATTAGTTCAAACATTTAATAAAATTTGCATAAGTAGAATAGAACCACACAGTCATATTTGCATAAGATCCTATACAGTTCCTGAAATATTCAAGATCTCTGCAAAATTTGGCTAAATTGTTTGGTATGTTTGAAAATCATTAGCTGGGGATAAACCCTCTTGTTCCCTAAGAAAAGCAACTTAATAAATGCTATATGATCCTAAGCCTGTTCAGGATTTTATGTTTCTGTTTAGAGTACTTCAGTGAAGCAATAGGACAATTAAAAGCAAGTCCAGTAACAGGAACTACAAATTTAAAAATTAGGTTTTTCAAGTATGCAGCTCTGCAGTTTTTGGTGTAAAGTTCTGATCTATTAAGGGTAAATTCTTCTGTTCACAGTTGAAGCTAGGAACTTACATTTATGACATCAAGCTGTTCAAATCTTTGTTCTCATTGCAGTAGGCTTTTAAAAATGAACCATTTTACATGCCCTATGTATTAAATTAAAAAAAAATGCAACACTAGGATTTTTAAATTTTTCTTTTTAATTCTTAAAAGTGGTGTGTTTGCATTTACATTTCCTATGTAATAGGCAAAATATTTGTCTTTTTCTTTTACAGAGTCAAGTATGTCGCAGTAGGGAAAAGCAGATTTTTTAATGTTAAAACATTTTTCAAGTAATTTGACTTGATAGATAGACTTGGTATATGAATATAGACTTCTTGCATATGGGTGGAATTTCATTCATTTAACAATAATGAGAATTTCTTCTGACTTTGTAATTTAAAGGAACAACGTGTCTGTGGAAGGGAAAGACGCAAACCTTATTTAAAGGCTCAAATGACTTTGTTTTTGTGGAAGACAAAAAGCACCTTTGCATAGGACTAAAACAATCCTCTGTGAATCACAGATTGTTAATTGTTTTGGGTTTTTATTGTGCTGGCAGTACATGAGATGTGTCAACTGATTAAAGAGGTTATTCTTTTCTTATTTTCTTATAATTTTTTCTTTCTTGTTCTTTTATAGGAAGCAGAGAAAACTGTATTCTGAAGGTTAAATGATCATTTAAAATGAAAATTAGGTGTAGAAAGATTAGCATATGCTAGAACTGTAGCTCCTTGTGCAAACTAAATATATTAACAGTGTGCATATGTGCTAAGACAGCCTTTACTTTTTCATGAGACTTTCAGACACAAAGTTTGGAAAGAGATATTTTGAAGTCACATTTGTCATTTGAAAATGTCGAAACAAAAACTTTTAGCTGCATAAATTGAGAAATATTATCTGAACACAAAGCAAACAAAAAGTTGAGTTGCTCAAAATGGGATACTCAATAGCTCTCAGAAAGATCTCTGCAGCATGACTCAGAGGTAATGAAAACTTGTTTTGTCACAAAGACAGTGACTTTTCAGTCCTTCCTCAAATATCAGGTTTTGTCATGGCTTATACTTTAACTTTAAAAATGATAGTTTGAGTTAGAGAAATCAAAGGGTTTATTCTGTTGATTTTTTTAATGAAAAAATATATATTTATGTGTGTAATAAACATGGGGAGTAAGTTGAAAGCTGAACATTATCATAATTTGGTTGTGTTATGAGACTGTATGCATTAGATCTTATATCAATTTAATATGTCCCATACTTCTATTTGTCAAAGATTCTCTCTTTAGGAGAGATTGCAGTCTTTGTGTATTTTACATTGTGATTGAAGTAAAAAAAGTACTTATCCAATCAGATTCTTCCTAGTACACTTCAAAAATATATTTTTTTGTTATTTTATGAGCTGATAAATAATTTTGGTAAATTCTGTTCCCCTCACAGAATAACAATTTTGTGTTTTTCAAACAGTACCTTTTAATGACTTTAGGGAAGTAGCCTAGATAGCTTTAATGGTTGCTGCCAGATGTTGTGACCCTTCTTAAAAAAAATACCAAGGTTTCTTTGTTAGAGGTTATTAACAGGAATACAGGGTAATGTGTACAGGCTTGACCACAGGGCGGTTCAAAGACACTAAATTCATTCTTTGTTTGCATTCAGAAAAACAATGAATTGGGATTGAATTTTAAATCCTGGAAAAGGTTTCAGATCTTTCAGGTGAAATGACTTCTGTTCTATATTTCACTTTCTGCTACTTCCAGTTTGCAGAAAGTAATGTCACCTTGTGAGCTGTGAGTCACTGAGGGAGGATAACATATATGGAGTAAAAGAAAAAATTACCCTTCAAAGCTACTGGAAAGGGTATTGCTGAGACACTTCAAAAGGAGGCCCAAAGGGTTAAGCTTTTCACTTCATTAATTTTAAGCTGTTCCCTGCCTGAAACCTTGCAAATTTCTGATAAGAGTTGTAAAAACCAGGTGTTTGTTCCAAAACTACCCTACCATAGCAGTGAATATTTCCCAGATAAAAATTAATGAAGGGAAAACTCATAAATGTGTCAGAAGAAGATAATTATTATTTCAGATACAAGCCAGATGCTCTCCACTGCAAATCAAGTAGGAGTAGGAGTCTCAGTTTACAAAAGGCTTCTCCAATCATGAAAAGGAGGATTCTTCACTGGTGGACTCTAGGTAGAATAACTCTGACCAAGAAAGTTCTCACTCAGTTCTAAGATGTTATACTGTGAAATGAAAGAACCTATTGGTATTGTATTGATGGTATTGGTATTGATTTTGCCATCTTGGCCTATGGATTCTTGAGCGGCTTTGTACATAGAGATATATTAGCTAGTTTAGACCACTCTATCAGTTAATAAACCTAATTACTTTGGATAAATTCTATTGCCACCCAGAAAAACCTGCAAAGTTAAGTTTTGTGCAGACAGTTTTGACTTAATTGCAATGTGCATTTGATTATTTACACATATTTTCATTTGCATAGCCAGAAATTTTGGAAACAAAAGATTATGCAGTGAATTGTAACTACCAAGTGCACAATTTACTTAGTGTTATGGCACTAAAAACTGTCTTCATGTTAAATTTCTTCACTGTCCCAGCCAGTCCACCTACATGATACTTTTAAGCCTGAAGTACATGTCAGGGTAAACACCAAAAGACAGCAAAAGAAAGCAGTCTTTTGGGAGAATCCCTTTGTGCCTTTTTCTTCTTGTCCATATATACAGGTTTTTCTGAAGTTAGCATTTGTTCTGGTTTTCTATTTTCAGACAGCTTTTCCTGTACCTTGCAGCAGCATGCAAAGGCCCGACTCTGCACCACTAAAGCTGCACGTTCATCCTGTTGTGCTGCAGCAGGATGCAGAGATCTCGAACTCCAGCTCCCTGGATTGGGCTCATCTTTCCAAGCTTGCACCAGAGGCATCTTGTTAGCCTCATGAACGGGGTCTGCAGCCCTTGGACATATCCCAGCTTGTCTGTGCCCTGTCCCCTATCCCATTCACCATCCATCCACGCTCTTGATGCTCCCACACTTCAGATATGCCACGGTTTGTACTGCAACCTGGTAAAGTGGTAGCACTGAACTTTTCTTCTACTTTTGTTTAATGACTTGCTATTTGTATTCAAACTTTAATTATCCATTCCATTAGCTCTTATTAAACTGTTTTTAGTCATTTTGTACCTATGATTTTATGGCTATATCTATTTCATTTCTACAGTTCCATAAATATCTATCTATATAAAAAACACATCTAGTTTTTTATATATGTGTATATAATACGTATATATATGTGTATCTAATGTAAACAGTGTATTTATGTATAATTAAATACAATATGATTTATACATACATACATACATATATATATATATAGTACACAGAAGTACATATATTTATATTTGAACATTTCCTGGTTGAAAGAAAGTGGGAAGTCAGGCTCAGAGAACATGTGGATATGATGATGCCAATAAATGGCAACCAGCAAGTCACAGAGCAGGATGACATTTAACAACGTAATAGCTACCTATCATAGAACAGAGACAAGACCTTGACCTAAAATGGTGGCTGAAACATGACAGTCCCTTGTATGGAGAGGGGAAGGCCTTTGGAGCTGGTGTTCTTCCTGCTAAACTGGTAGAGAGAGTCTGGTCCTGGGCATAACTTACAGGAAAATAGCCCCTGGGGCTGCTGTGAAGGGGACAGGGTTTTGTGAAAAGGTAGGGATGGGGCACCTGACACTTGTTATCTCATATATTTGTGCACCTACACCAATCACAGTCCTCAGACTGTGCACCAAACAGGCAGAGCAGGCATGGGTCCTTATCATATTCATTGGCAGTGAGTGATGTCTCTTTTGACTGTAAATGAAATTATAGTTCTCATCTGCTTCCTAGTGCTGTTCACATTGTCAGTGTTACTTTTTGCCTTCTAAGGAGCTGTGATCTACCTAAATTTCACATCAAACTGACAAAGAAAGTAGCACTGGCACTGACAGTGTTGGTGTTCTTTCTGCCTTGGAGATGTGAATTTCAGGATAGGGGAGTTTCTGCAGCTTTCCCTATGAACATTAGAGTCAATTAAGCATGGTAAAAAGGCATGTTAGGCAAAGGAAACAGAGCAGGAGTGGTATAACTACAGTTTCTTGGACTTTTGATGGGCTATCAGGAAGATTTTCCAGAGTATATTAGCTCAAAATAATACTTTTAAATTGTTCATGATAGGGTTTATTCTCTATTCATTATACCTCACTCTATTCATTATACTTTATTCACTGTATGCCCATTGACACTAAAGGAAATTTGTATAAGGAAATAAAAGAAAGTCTTGTATTCTGCTCTCCTTTTCTCTTCAGCACAAAATTTCCACTCTAAGGAAATGGATGTCATTTTTAAGAAGAAATATTTATTTTCAGGACAAAACCATGTGTTTCACTTAAAAATTCCATTCTTTATATTGTTTAGCAGTGTACTATATGTATTTGTGTGACAGAAGGGCTTCTAGAAGATTTCTGACCTTAAAATAATTCTTCTTTAAGTATAAGCTTCCTGATGCTATGGTGCTATGAATTAAGTTTATGCATGACCACACCTGACAGAAAATCACCACATTTAGCTCCCAGTGGAAAACATTATTCTGCAACTTTTGAAGGATCATACAGCTTGTATAGAACCAAAGTATTCGGGCCATTGTTTAAAAAAACCCACAAAAATAAAGCCTGGATATAAATTTATCTTATTAAATAATAAATATTGCTTTTGGAGAGATTTTTTTAGTCTTTGACTTTGAGGTAATTAATATATTATGTTTCTGTCTGACCTCGTCTCTTTCTGTTGACAACAACTATTTTATTAACACGTTGTACTTTGTCATTGTGTGCAACATTAAGTACTTCCAGAGCATTGTCAATGTCCATTATAGGTCTCATTGTCACAGCCATTAATCAATACCTTTTTCTACATACTTCCATCCATTACAAAATCCTACAAACACTCACATTAAATTAAAGATTTATGGCATATTGTCTAGATGAAGGTAGTCCAAATTCTGACTCAGGTTTTATCCAAACTCAGTAAGCAAAAGAAGACAGAAGGGCAACACTTAACAAGTTAATTTATGTTTTCCTTTATGCTAGATTAGTTTATTCTTATTTAATTTGATTTACAAGCTGTCTATAAGCTGTCAGAGTACAGTAGACCAAACACTCAAGGATATCAGAGATGCTGCTCATTTACTACCTTGCTGTTCTGAAATGAGCAGTAAGTCTAGCATACCAGGTCTGGGTAAGTCCTCTGTACAAGTTCAGCAAGTCTGGTGAGTCGGAATTCCTCCTTGACAGCAAAATAATTATCACTTTCCAAACTTTTAAAAATCAGCCAAACCTAAATTCATGTAGGTGACAACATATTTGAGATTTTTTTCACTGAGAAATGGATGTGCCTTGAGACAGCAAGATTAATTTTACTTTCCTCTGACTGATTGTCTTTTACACCTCTTTGTTGTAAGGGTTGTTTTAATTTGTATTTAGTCTCCTCTTTAACATTATTTTAAGTATCTCAAAGGAGAGTAATCTTTTGTTCAGTTCAGATCACATAGAGAGAATAATAAGAAATTTTTTTCTCATACTCGTGTATCAGGTATAGGTGGCAAGGGATTTGTGCCAGGGGTGGCAGGAGTGTCAGGCTGGAGGGGTGGCCTTGTGGTAAGGGACCAGGGACTGCCCTGTGTGAGACACAGCTGGTTCCAGCTGATTCCAAAAGGCCACAGCTGCTCACAACTCAAAGTCCATCGAGACAATCTAGTGTCAACTCTGGGAAAACGTGTGCCGCTATTTTAAAGAAGTATTGAAAAAAATGGGTAGAAGAGGACCCCCGACATCCCGGATCTATTCAATCAGCAATATTATGCAGAAAATATGACAGTCTAAAGATGTGATTAGTCTCGAATTTCAATTTACAGCTAGAGGAAAAATCTGCACCAAAATTTACCATACTGATATTGAGAGCTTAGGAGAGATTTTGCTGATTCATCTTCTAAGGCAGAAAGGAAAATGGGTACATTAAAACTCCTAGAAGTTATGTGAAAGCTACATTAACTAATACTGTGTAAGGTTGTGGTTGGCATAATGTATTAGCTGGGCAATATCACCAGCTTGGTTTTACTGTCTTTTTATTCATCTGCTCTCAAATAGACTGACACAAGTTATTGCTACTTTCTATTTCTCTCAAGGTCTGTCACTAATTTTTTTCCTTTTTCTTGGATGAGTATAGCAATAAAAAATGCCTTTCCTTGAAGCGGTCAATTGATAGGTGTAGAAAATGAGAACAGAAAAGGACCATTTTGAAAAATGCCACAAGTAATTCACAAGGACAATATTTTAAGCAGCTCACAGAATTTCCTGCCAAATGACTGTATGAGACATTGATAGTCTTGCTTTGTTTTATGAGCTCTTCATACATGTTTAAGAACAAATAAAGGATTTTAGCCTTCTCCATTATGTTAATATTTTACTTATTTTGGCTTGATTAACTGCTCTTAACAAACTTTGTACAGAAAAGAATGATAATGCAATGTACACTATTTGTTTGGTGGTGGGTTTTGGTGACATGATGGAGCTGTAATTTAAATGTTGTTAATGAAATCCCTTTCTCTTCTGTCAGCTGAGAGAAGCAATCATAAATACATACCCAGAGAATAATCAGAAGGGATTAATGTGAATACTTATTGCTGCTTTGCCACAGAGAGTTGTTCCACAGAGTGAAGTATTATAGAGAATTAGTACCTGACATAAGGCTAAGAGACCTGGATTTCTTGGAGGGTGGCCGACATGCTCATAATGTCACCAATGAACTGAGAGACTGATGGATGTATACACGCTGTCCTGTAAGACACTGTCAGATCATCTACTGTTCCATAAGCTCTGCCTTACTAAGGCTAAAATAGTCAGTGAGAGAAAACTAGGAGGTGGTCTGATACAAGAAGGTAAGAATTTAAAGGCACTTCTTTTTTTTTTTTTTTTCTGGACTATGTTTGGCTGTAATACAGTCAAAAAAACCTCAGATTTATGTCAGGATTAGGGCTTAATGGTAGCCTGCATCATGCTACTATCTCAGCATCTCCCACAGAGGATTGTTAGGTGTGAGATCTGTGAGAGGGTTGTACATGTCAGATGAAGTGTCTATAGGCTGTTCCTTTCCAAAACAAAGCCCCAATGCTCTTTACACAGAGCAGCTCAGACCGAATTTGTTTTGTATAAATTGTTGTGGTCAAAGAACTCACCTTTACTGACTACATCAAATTTCACTATTTTCACCTTTACAGGACTAAGTAAAGTGGATAAAGAATTGTGCACAGGATTCTTATTTCAGTGATTTGGTTACTCTATTGTATTAAATCATATTAGCAGCTCATTTGTATGGTAAAAATGAGTCTGCATGACACTGCTACATACCTGCATTGTTCAAGGATCAGGCATGACTGAAGATTTCCACCTTGTGATATTTTGCATGTTTATTTCTTATGGAAATCAAACGACCTATAATCAGTTTGCAAATTTTACTCCACAATTAATGAAGTTTTATTTAGCTCTTAGTTTGACAAAGTTGTCACAGTAAAACTGGCTAACTACACTAACAAGGTCTTTGTGATGTGTTCCTCTGTTTACATGAAGGCACGTTATTTAATAAATTTTCTTAACAGAATAAATCTGACACTCATTGCTGATATTGCTGCATGACTTTCATAAAAACCTATCCTAAAGATATTGCAATTATGTCAAGACCGTACAAATATTGTGGCTATTATTCAAACATTTACTGATATTAGGGAAAAAAAGTGGTTTCATACAGAAATAAATTAACACTGTGTAGAACATTTGTTCAGAAATGCATTAATATAAATGTTAAGTGTTTTTTAATTGTTTTTACCTAAAGATTGGTGAGATATCTGTTGTATTAAAATGTAGCTCGAAGTAGAGTCACCAGATGAGTTCAGACTGTCACTGCTCTTACAGAGAACATGGATACAAAAGTTTCTGTTCATGTCAACTTTGTCAGTCAAAGGACTGAAAGATTTATTTCCAGTTCCATATCTGCTGTCTTTTATTTAAGTTCTTATTGTATTTTTTCAGTCAGAACAACTTCCTCCTGTACATTTCTTGCTCATTAAAAATTTTTAAGGATCAGAGAATGAAGGTGTTTTGGAAAGTTGTCAATCTTTTCTCTGAAAGTGCATCAATGACCTTTTATTTTGGTATAAATGAGCAGCCATGTTTTTGATTAAGAGCCACACATTGCTGGAGATGTAAGTTCCTTATCGATCCACAGGTCAAAGCTTCATAGCTTTGTTCTTTTTAACCCTTAGAAATAATTCAATTTGTATGATGCATGAGTCCTGGGTGTTAACAGAGACTGTTTTTATCACCGGGTAACGATCCGCTATGTGCATGAATGCTCCGACATCAGTTATTTCTAATGGAGAGATGATAGCGAATCCTTCAAGCTTATTACAGTCAGAGTTAAGAAATGAATGATTTTCAAAGGGGAGACCTCTGTAGTGCAATTACAATGCTGTGGCTTGGGGGTGCTCCACCCCAGAGAGACATCTATGGTAGTTGTAGGTCTGCCTAACTTTTCTGTGAAAAAATTACTGGTTGTGATAAGGGTTAGGTTGAACAGTTAAAAGGCCATTACTAAAACAGTGACTTGAGCTGTTATCCTGTGCTGGTTTTGACTGGGAAGGAGTTAATTTTTTTCAGAGTAGCTAATATGGAGCTATGTTTTGTATTTGTGCTGATAATTCAGGGATATTTTAGCTATTGCTGGGCAGAGCAAAAGGTCTTCCTGCTTCTCATAGTGTCCTAGCAGTGAGCAGGATGGGGGTGGGAGGGGCACAAGAAGCTGGGAGGGGGCACATTCTGGGCAGGTGACTACAAATGACCAAATTACCACAGGGATATCCCACACCATGTGACATCATGCTTAGTATGTAACGCTGGGGAAGAAGGAAGTTGGAACATTCAGAGTCATAGCACTTGTCTTGCTAAGTCATGGTGACATGCGATGGAGTCCTACTCTCCTGGGGATGGCTGAACATCTGCCTGCCCTTGGGAAGCAGTGAATGAATTTAAATAAGGAAGAGAAAAGAAACAACCGTATAGAATGACAGAATGCTTCCCTTTTTACATTATTTTTTCAGTGTCGCTATTCAGTGCATCACATGGCTAGGATGGCTAGTTACTTTCTCTTCTACTCACAGTTCAAGACACAGGTCTTCCTGTGCTGTGACTTGCTTCCTCTCTAATAGCTTCTCCTTCTTGTGACTGCTCCTCCCTCTGCACTGGGGCCATCACCAACGTCTCTCCATGGATCCTTATTCTTCAAGCTATGCCTTGTTATGCCTCATTTCATTAGATGCTAGTCACTACCATCAGATACCCTTTCCACCGCCTGAGGCACAGCCTCTCTCAGGAGGCACTCTGGCCAACCACTGCATTGACTGGAATTTTCTCTTATTTTGGCTCCAAGGCCTGGGTGTCACTGCAGACCAACGAAGTGTGGCAGTGCACCACATGCTTACACAGATGACTTTCTGGCTTCACTTTACAGCTAACAGGAGACTTTTAAACTCTATTTTCTACTCTTATTCTTCCATTCCAGGATGGACAATTTTCATGCCAATACTATGATGTTATGTGCTATACCTTTAAGCATAATTACCTGCTCTAGACTTCTATGTATCAATAAAATCAGAAACCTTTCTCCATTTGATTATATGCCTTATCTTTGTTTAAATCAGAAATGGCTCACTGATACAGTAAAACATCTATGAATATATGTAAAAATGGACATTGTCTAAGCTTGCACCCCCATTCTTTTCATTCCTCTCCCCTTCTCTAATTGTCAACAAATTATTTCTCTATCTTTATTTCCTCATCTCACTGAAATCTTTTCTTCTGTGAGGATAGACACCTTTTGCTTTAGAGTTCAGCCTGCAATATAGTGGGTACAATGTACTTGTCTGCTGTGTCTGCACCAGAAGATGCAGTCTTGGTATGCTACTAAAATAATAAATAAATTTTGAATAAAACCAAACTATATCTTCTAAGTCTTGTGATTTCATTAATGTTTCTTTCAAAGTCACAGTGACTTGTTTTTGGCTGGAGGTCTAAAGAAGAATCGCTGGTCACCTTTGGATAGTTAGCAAAGTCTTCGTCCACAGAATATTGTGGAAGCACATGTGGAAAAGAGGATGAAAGCATTTATGAGAGAAAAATCTATGAGAGACTTCTAAATACTAGATGTGGTCTTTAGTTTAGGAAGACCCTAATTCACAAAACTTTGGAAAGTAGAAGGTCTTAGAAGCAAGAGACCTCTATGGTGTTCACATAATCTTGCCTCACCTTCTGTTGCTGGAAACAAGGTAAGAATGGACCTTGACGTGATCCTAAAACTTAGTTGTTTATTTCTCATGTTTTGTTATGTACAATGAAGAAAAGCTGTGCATGCATAGGCTTATATAAATTTTAATTACTTTATAGTTTTTATTACAGTTACGTTTTCTACTTGGAATGCAAAACTTCATGAGCTGATTCCTGCTACTGAGCTGATACCTATGAGCTGACTTTATAAGAAACAGATGCACAGAAGGAGGGACCAAGGTTTGATTTGCTGTGATTACTCACAGTTCAGATCTATATTTATTACATCTTTGCCGTCAATGAATTTGCCTGGCTGAAGCTGCCAGTCCTAGACCCACACACCATGTCTGTGCACAGAGAAGGTTTTTTGACAATCTTTTGTCCTCACAGCATGAAGGGTGCTCACAGAGTGTCCTGGTTTATACCATATCTATTTTATCATGAGAGAAAAACAAACTTCAAGCATATCAGCATTACACTCAAATCTGTACTGTATTACTTCAAGTATAGAGACTCTGTAAACACTAGAAGTACGTCTGCAGCATAGAGTTGCCCCTGCAGACATATTCTATGTCACTTGTGAGAGGTTCATGGAAAAGAAAAAAGAAAAGCCAAATAGCAGAGGAAATTCAAATAAGTATTAATCACCATTAATCAAATGGTATTATAGGAAACAGGGAAGCAATGTGTGAAGTGATGAAAGAAGTTTGACAACAAAGTGCCTTACGAGCTCCACTCAGAGCTTTTACCCTATTCCACACAGCAGCGAATAGGGTAAAACAGTAGATAGAAAGAGAATCTGGGAAGCCTCTCAATGTGTGAAGAAGTATAAAAAAAAGGAAAGCTAGATTTATGTACTGAGAGATTTATATGTCTAATGAAGAAAACGTAAATAAGCAAATACTGGGTGACAACTACATAGAAGAACTGGTAGGTTTGATAGGATGAAGTATATGGGTAGGACCTATATAGGCAGTTTACAGAATGAATTGCAGTGAGAAGCAATGTGAGACTATGTACACCTGTAAATTAAATGTGTCTGGGACTGAGCTTTTGCAATGAGACCAACAAACCGTGTCCATACCAATAAATGTTCTTACTATCTGCAAGAAAGTAGTCTCATCCAAATTAACCAGTGTATTTAATATTATGTTCATGGCTCATCTTAACTTGAGAGCAGTACCACGAAATTTGCTAATACAGTCCTATTTGGCCTGGATAGAATCTGGGCAAGAGTTATTATAAAAATACATGTTTAAGCAGAAGAGAGTTTCAGTGCTCAAGAATGTCCCCATGCCTAGGTCTGTGCCCCAGTAGCCTTTAATTTACTATCAAAGAGAAAGCTGGAGGGTAGGAAGAAAGACTAATGGGTAATGGTTGTAATGTGACCAACAGAGACTTCCGTTTTAGTGAAAGAAATTACTAAAAGTGGAAATGCAAAACACATATTTAGAGCATAAATATCTGAGGAAAAAAAAGTAGGAAAGCTAAATAAACTTAATATAAAATTTATATGATTCTGAAAGATTTTATTTCTATTTTTTTATAACTCCAATGGTGAAAAAGTGGAAAGGATGGATCTTTAATATTTGAGACTTAGGTATATAGACAGACTTCTACAAGAATATGGAAGAAGAAGGTAATAGAAATATGAATGAAAAAATTTAAATTAAAAATTATTTAGGACACAGATATGTGATGCAAGTGAATTATATATTAATGAAAGTCAGAAAAAAGCAGAGATGTGGAACTCTGATTTTTCCAAAACATGGCGAGATTATCTGTTGGAGCTGGAATAAAAGAATGACTTGCCTGGCATGTGTAAGGCCATGAATTACAAAAGAGACAACAGACATGTGAGAAGTAAAAAAGGAGGAGACTTGAGATGACTGATCTTGCTTGAAACATAGCCTTTATACAGAGGGCATCAGGATCACTGCATTTTTCAATTCTCAGCTTCTCACACTTGAAAGGGTTTTTCCTCAAACAGGCAACTTGAAATCAAAGGTTACATGTACAGCCGGGGACACAGTCAAATGCTGAACTGTGCTTTCTCTTTTAATAAAGATGGAGGTGAAATTATCTCTTGAAAGTTCATATATTTGCACTGTTCTTCCTATAACTCCCCACTGTTCTTCCACAGTTGAGAAAATAAAATGGGAAACAATATCCTTGCCTTATTTAGATACACTGTTGGCCATACACAAACAAATGCCAAGAGACCACTCAAAAACTGGTATAGCTGTAATTCTTCTGCAACAGGGTCACATCAAACTCTTCAATATTCCTTTGAAATATTAATTAATTGTGAAAAGCTGAAGGATTGTGCTTTTAGAATGGTTTTGGAAAACAAATGTAATGACCTCCTACTAAATTACTCCTTTTATTTCAATTAGAAACTTTTTTCTATATTTTGTTAAATTGATGAGTTCATAATATTTACAATTATCAGATCAAACTCAGGAGGAGCCTCTATTGCTCTAAGTGTTGTGGTGATTCAAGCAAACTGGCTCTGAATATTGGCTCTAAACTCTTCTCAGCCAGGCTGTAGCTTTCATCCAAGACATTTAGAAAGTACAAATCTGCACAGTCATTCATTTCAATAGTGTTCTTTTACAGTTTTATTGTACTGCTGCTATGCCTATAACAATAAATATTTCTAAATGACTTGACAATATGCAGCTTTTTAAAGGGGTTAGTCAAAAGCAGCTGAATTCCAAGTTCAATTAACATGCTATGAACCTGGCAAAGAGCACACAAAGGAATAAGAGTAAGAATTTTAAAATTATTTGCTTTACAGTTATCCCCTCTGGGCAGTCTAAATTAAGCACAGCAGCCACCAGGCAAAGTACCCCAGGCTTTTCTGTAACCACTTGATTCCCCTGCTGTTTCACCAAAAGTTGAAGCTTTCCCAACCACCCTGTAGAGGTAGCTCATCACTGTGTGGACAACCTTGGGATCCACATGCTTTGCTGTAACATGATTCTATAGCAAAAAGAAAAAAAAAAAAACGAAAAAAGAAAAATAGAGTATATGGTTAGAAACTAAATATTGGAATTAAAATGAGACCTTTCTCATTTGATGCCAAAGAACAACTGTAGAATTAGAGAGAAAAAAAAAAAGAGCTTTTAAACCTTGAGATTGCTTTATATGTTTTACAAATATAGAGTTTATACCGAGAAACAACAACTGTACAGTGGTGAAATAATACAATAACCAATACCATCCAGTGAGGCCCCAGAGAGTTGAAAAGGAATCCAAGCAGGATATATAGACTCATATTAAAAAAAGGGTATATTCCTGAGTTTCTGGATTGCTTATAAAGCCAGTTTTTAAGAGCTTTTTTTCCTATGTTCCCTGACTAGAAAATTGTAGTGATAGACTGCTGGCAAAATAGAATTGCTATACCCCGTTTCTATTCAAACACTGACATTTTAAATGTTAACAGAAAAGATGCATGAAATAAAAAAATTACTTTCTATGTTTCTTCCTAAAGCTCATAATTTTGAGTCTATAAAAATAATCACTAATACTCTTAAATTATTTTATAGAGGTGATTCCTCACAGTTTCTCACTTTCAGAGCATATAGAAACAGGAGATTCAAGATGTTTGCAAGAGCAACTGAAAGGTGAAGTCGGTGATATAAAGCTGTAACAAGCATCGGAATCAAACCACTGTAGTTTAAAGAAACTTCCAGACTAGATGTTGATATCACTACCTACAAATCATTTTTAAAAGTAGTTGCTGGCATCAACAAGAAATATGTGAAATATGACTACTGATTAGTCCAAAAAATGAACAACAGTATTAAAGTATGTGACAAATTTCAAGATCTATACCACGTCACACATATTTACTGACATAAACTGATGATTGATAGAACAAATTATATTCTTCTTGCAATTTCAAATGCCCTTTGGCACTTTGTTCACATTTATCTTCATTAGGGTGTGGTATAGCGTCAGATCTTTAAGCTACTGCCAAAATCTTGCTATATTTTCCTATAAAAAATCACCTTAATACCTTGAATTCTAAAAATGAAAAAACTGCAAAGATGCAAAAGCTTCATGACAAAAACAAGTATCTCCCTTGACAGTAGAATTATTAGGATTTTTTAGTGTTTTGTTGGAGGATTTCTGATTTTCTCTTACTGATTCTCATAATCTCTTGAACATAGCAATGAGATTTCCCTTAACTCTATGTACCCCTATTTCTTCTGAATTTCAATGGAAAGATATGGACCTCCACTCAAATACCTCAAAATTCTCCAAAGAATGTGTGAGACAGAAACAAAAGATGGGAAGTTGCTTCATGTTTATTTACAGCAGATATAGCAGAACAAGTATCAGCGTCTGCCCTGCCAGGTTTCTTGGTCTCTCCTAAGAGTTACATGGATTGAGAGTCTGCAATAATTTTGCAGATTCTTCCTCATTTTATACATACAAATAATAAAAGTAAAGATGAGGGAAATATACAAATAAAGCCCTCAAATCATAAAAAAAAAGACAAGCACCAATCTAAAAATTAAATTATTAATTTCATTCCTTTGGAAATACATAGTGGAAAACTGGATAAGGGTAACAATTAACATCAGTCAGAACAGTGAGGACTAGGCTTAGGGTTAGGGTCACAAAGGGAGTAAGGGAGCCACAAAGCCTACAGCTTCAGGGACACTGGGGATGCAAAAGGTGTGCCAAGGGGGAGCGTGGCATTCCAGCACTGCTCCAACTCCAACATCTGTCCCATCTGGGCTATCCCTGATGCTGTGCCAGTCAGCCTCAGCCCTGCCTTTATGATTATTTTTTTGAGGCTACTAAGAAAATTGTCAAGTAGAGACACGTTATATTTATATCAAGTAGAGTACGTGATTCTTTTTTACATTGCTGATTTTTTTGCTTACTCTAAGCAAAAACCATAGTGTCCTTCATACAGATGAAATCCTCTCTCTTTCCCTGGTAATTGTTATTGTTCAGTGTGGGCTAGCACATACAGCTAAGACTTGTTCTGCTTTTAAATTTTCTATTTTTTTCTGTGTTTTTATAGACACTTTTTGAGTTTTCTGCAGCATCTACCTCCCTTAATAGAATTAATTTTTAGTATTACTGTAGTTCTCGTTCAACAAAGGAACATTTTTTTTTACCTAGGCTACATTTTATTCTATTTACTGTGGTTTGGAGACCAGGTTCCTGGCTTACCAGTCAAACAACACAGTCATATCGCATTTCAGCAGCCCAGTACAGTTCCTTCTTTTTCATAACACCAACAAATTTTAACTTCTTCATCTGGCTTTGCTTTCTCAACATGAATGTACAAACCAGTCCCTTTTGTTCTTCCCTGTGTTAGGTTTCCCTCTTGATAGCCAGTGGCTTTAGCTTACTACAGGTGAGGACATAAGAATAATAGCACATGTGTTGGTACTACTCTGTGGGTCTCATTTTGGTTTTTTCCTAGAGACTGAGGCTGATTTTCTCAGCTGCAGTGGTGTTCAGGGTGATTTTTCCCACAAATAATCTGAAGAAAGGATTTAAACAATTCTCCACAGCTGATGTTTGTTATCTTGTTTACACAGGGAGAAGTGTTGATTTTAATTAGCCAATCATGGTGATGGTGTGTTAATCAAGGACCAATTAGGTCCAGCTCTGTCCTTTCACTCTATAAAAGAAACTTTGTTTGTTTAATAGAGTTCTTCAGCCTTGGAGAAGTTGAGTTCGTGTCATTTGTCTACGTGGCAACAGCAACATTACTCTTATCCCAAATCTTTACATGTCCTCAACTCTGTATTCAGCAATTCACTTATAGAGACATATAAGACATTGTACAATATTTTGGTGGACAGAAAACACAATGCAGTGGTAATGCCTGTTAAGTCACTAGGAAACAAATCAAGGAATAAACTGAGGAAAATATTTTCACCAAGAATGCAGTAAATTTCCTATGTAAAAATAATTGTTACTGCATTCCAAGTTTGGCTTTTATTTAACTCTGTTGCTGCACTGCTGTTTCTTTATACTACTTGTTCCTCCCTAAATTCCTGTTCTCTCTAGACCAATTTTGCCTTCTTAGGTCTAGGATTTATGATAAAAACAATTTTAAAGACAGTGAAACCAGATCATAATTTTAACCATTCTGATGGTTAACAAATAAATACTCATGCACAATCATGACTTTTTTTACATCAAATCCTAAATGACAATTACAGTTTGATGCGCCTGTGAAATCACTGGTTTGCTAACAAGTGCTAAACTCTGTCCCCAGAGAAGGAAAGCTTACAATAGTGGAAATAGTAAGGTTAGGAAAAGGTTCTTGGACAGCACCAAACATATAGAAAATGTCTCTGATTCCCAGGTTACTTTAGAAATCAAATGCTGGTATTTGCCAAATGATTACTGCTGTCCAAATAATAAAATTTCAGTTTGTTCTCCAGACTCCCTTTTGACTAGGGAATAGTTTGACTTTGGTGAGATACCTGTCATTTGAGAAAGCTCTTAGCTTTTAGCTACTGTTCATATTTTCAGATTCATGTACAGGGCTAGAGGTTATCTTTCAGTATTTGGTATTTTCCAGAGGAGTATTTTGCATATGTTTGCAAATTTTTATCATTCCTTCTAATCCGTTTTGTAGGTATAAAATCAACAATAGATGTGAAGAAGCTAAAGCAGAAAGGCTAAGATAAAAATAAAACCACTTGAAATACATTTAAAAAAACCCCTTAGTGTTTGAATGTACCAAGATGTATTTATTTTTACATCATACATTATATAGCCATAATGTTTTGCAGCCTAAAGATCAGGTATTTTATCTTTGAATCCGTCTCTTTCTGTATAGTGTAAGAAGAAATAAGTGAAGTTTAGTAATTTTAAATGTAACTTTTAGAAAAGTGTATCTTCAAAGTCAAGTTACAGATGAACAAAATTAATGTCATAATTGAGGGAGAGTGAGAGTAAAGAGTCATAGGAGTATTCAGACTGTGGCATTACTCACTGTTTCCTTCTAAGTTAAATAAAAATTCTTTACATTACGTCTAGCAATTACCAAACATGAGAAGTGTCACAAGGACAAGTGCTGCATTCTGAACCTGGGACAGGGAAGCTCTGATTGTGTCTACAGACTGGGGAATGAGAGGCTGCAGAGCAGTGCTGCAGAAAGGGACTTGGGGGTCCTGGTTGATGGCAAGTTGAACATGAGCCAGCAGTGACCTGGCAGCCAGGGAGGCCAACTCTGGACTGGGGGCATCAGGCACAGTGTGGCCAGCCAGGCAAGGGAGGGGATTGTCCCACTCTGCTCTGCTCTGGGACAGCCTCACCTCGAGTGATGGGGACAGTTTTGGGGCCCACAATATAAAAAAGATATTAAACTATTGGATAGCATCTGAAAGCAGGCCACAAGGATTTGGAGAGAAAGCCTTATGAGGAGTGGCGGAGGTCACTTGGTCTGTTCAGCCTGGAGCAGACTGAGGGGGGCCTCACTGCAGTTACAACTTCCTCAGGAGGGGAAGCAGAGGGACAGGGGCTGAATTCTTCACTCTCATGACCAGTGACAGGATTTGAGGAAATGGCATGAAGCTGAGTTGGGAGAGGTTTAGGCTGGATATCAGGAAAAGGTTCTTCACCCAGAGGATGGTAAGGCATTGGAACAGGCTCCCCAGGGAAATGTTCACAGCACCAAGCCTGAGAGAGTTAAAGAAGCATTTGGACAATGCTCTCAGACACATGGTGTCACTCTGGAGGTGTCCTGTACAGGTCCAGAAGTTGGACTTAATGATCCTATTGGATCCCTTCCAGCTCAGAACATTCCATCATTCTATGAATACTGTTGTAAAGAATTTTAAAGCTAGGCGTAAAAACAGAAAGTAAATTATATTATCTTTTACAAAATAAGAACAGTAACTCTCAGTTCACAGTCAAAAGCTGAGCTATCCTATCCTTTTGGCTGTGGTGTTACGTGTGCACAGATCGATGGAATCCCTAGGTACACATTTTCCTTCTTTATTATTTTTTCCCTATATATTTCTGTTTTATTTTATTAAACTTAGCACCTTCTATATCAGCATACACACAAGACTTGGATTATGTCCTTACTGTCAGTAAATGACTCCACAGATTTTGGCATACACAGTGGCATACACTTCCTGCTGTTCTGACTCCCTTATTACTAAAAGACTATTGGTAGATGAATGTTAAGTATGGACAAGAATGTGGTAGCCAGTATTACTGACAGCCATGCCTGAAAAATAAATGGAATATGCCCAATTTAAATGGGCAATACAGTTAGAAATCTGTCTGATAATTATTTTCATTGCTGAAACAATCTAAAAAGGCCAGATTATCAATTTATATTTCTTAATAATAATTTTTCCTGCAAAGTTAATCCCACCCTTCATATCACACACAAACCCCCCAGTGACTTTCTAAAATTACTGCAACTACATTCACGAACAAAAGATTTTCCTGTTTCATAAGCAGACTTTCAAATAATATAGGAAGTGGGAAGTATACAACAGAAGCATAGGAGGTTACCTCCAACTGCTTTTCTAGCTGTGCTAACACTCTTCTCTTCCTGGCTTGTGACAAACCATTATGAAGCATTACAGTGTTTGGCAGGATCTTGGTCCATATAAGACACAGCAGATATTCTTATCCAGTTAAGTAACAGTTGTAATACTGCTGGGATCAAGAGGAGGTTAAAAGAGAGATGTGGTGTCCTTTGGTTTCCTTAACAAACCTAACAATTATATTTATATTTCAGATCTTGCTGTAACACCCACTCTGGACAGATATTTCAAAACCATCACACTCTGAATGTAAATCTAATTAATAGCCAGACAGTCAAATTAATAACAGCCACACTACAAATATACTCAGTTATTTGTAGAAGCCACTGTAATGTGGTAGAAAAAATATACATGGATAAAGACAGATTATGAACTTTTGGAAAGAGCTTCAATTGCTGCATTCTTAGTGTTCACAAGTGTTGAAGATGTAAAAATCTATGAACTAAAATATGAATTTTGGTTTGGGAAAAATCTTCATTTTCCATGTATTGTTCCTGGCAAAACTCTTTATAGTTATGAGGGAAGTGACATAACTACGATGAAAAAAAATCAAAATGTCCAAATTCCAAATTTCTTTTCCTCTGGTCACAAGAGTTGCATTCTTAGCTATGTATCAATCCACTTATTGAAAGAGGAAAGGTTTTTCTCTTGCTCCTTTTTTTCCAGCAGTTTTTCAGAGAAATTGGAAACCTGGATTTAATTCCTGCTCCCTGAGGAAAGTACTGAACGAAGAGAAGTGCTTTAGCTGCAATACTATTTTGCAGACATGCAATAAGTATCACTGGTGATTGTATTTCTGAGTTGCATTTCTTACCTGGTTCAGATGCCACCTGAATGCTTTGGTATGCACCTTCTGGAACATACTCAAAAGTCAGGCAGTGTTTTACGTATCTGGTGATTTTTTTTGTCACTGTATTTCTAACATTTCCCATCATATGTCTTTTACCAGAACTTGTATATGGTGTCATTCCTCACGCTTAAATAGTCATTATTTTTCTATCTAATTTCCAAGAGCAAGAAGATTGAATTCCTACAATCACTGAACAACAGCAGCAGCAAAAGCACCCTAAAAATCTTTTTTTCTCTAAATAATTTTCTAACTCTAGGAATACAGCAAATATAAATAATCTGGTACTTTATGGTTTTTTTAATTAACAAAATTAACAAAATGGACAACTAAGAGGCCTGGCATTTCCTCCCTATATTCATAAGGATTTAATTTTTTTTTTTAAAAGGTGTTTCTTGAGACTGTTTTCAATTGTGATTTACTTTGTAGTTAGCTGTTGTTGCAAAAGTTGGTAGAGTAAAATATTTCCTACAGGATGCAATGAGCAAACAGAATCTGCCAGGAAACAAGCTCCTCTATCCAAATTTAAAATAAAAAAAGATATATATATATTTTAAATACCGAGAATATAATGTAAAATAGATATTCCGGCCTAATTTATTTGGATCACAAAGAAAATGAAAACTTTTCTAACACTGCAGCTAAAAGATGACAAGATCAATATCCATTCTAAAGAGTTGTGCACCACAAAAATATGTGTACATATATTTGTACTATTAGAATCTTATCTTAACCTTCTTCCAAACTCTTATGACTTTGAATTTAAAAAAAAAGAAAAAAAAAAAAAAAGGAAATTAATCCCTTGGCTTGATGGCACTGAAAGGCAAAATTTGACTTTGTCAGTTGATCTTGCAACTGAGTAACATAAAATGCCATAGCAAATTTCTTGAGCAAATATTCTGAAATGAAAAGTCGCAATGTTTCATCAAAGAAGAACAGTTAAAATGTTTTGACTTTGTTTAAATTATTTCAGCTTTCTTTAAAGAAATGTTATTGAAATCTAGCTGCTTTAATTTTAATGAGGTGATGTTCTTCAATGAGAAGTGTTATCTCAGAACATTTTATAAGATTTCAATTTTTCTTTTCACACCTGATGCAAATGTGCATTTGAAATGAACAACTTACAATGGGAGACAGAAAAGTGTTTCATATTGACATAAAGCTTTGCTACCATGGAAGGTGTCATGTTTTAAGCCCAGCTGGAAACTGAGCAACTCACAGCCTCTCACTCAACCTCCTTCTCCATTCCCAGTGGAATGGGGAGGGGAATCAAAGTAAAACTTGTAGGTTGAGATAAGAAGAGTTTAATAAGGAAAGCAAAAGCCACACACAAAATAAAACAAGGAATTAATTCACTGCTTCCTGTGGGCAGGCAGGTGTTCAGCCATTGCCAGGAGAGCAGAGCTCCATCAAATTAATGGTTACTTGGGAAGACAAATGTCATCATGTTAAATGTCCCCCCAGTTGCTCTTTCTTCCCCACTGCTTTATATACCGTGCATGATGTCACAAGGTCTGGAATATCCCTTTGGTCAGTTGGGGTCACCTGTCCCAGCTTTGTCTCATCTCAACCTCCCATGAAACCCTAACTTCCTTGCCAGTGTGACAATATGAAAAGAAGAAAAGGCTTTGGCTCTGTGTAAGCCCTGCACAGCAATAACAAAAACATCTTTATATTATTTGGCACAAATCCAAAACACAGCCTCTACTAGCCACTGAGAAGAAAATTAACTCTACCCCAGCTGAAACCAGCACAGAAGCAAAGGAGGTGGGAAGATTAACCTACCAAACATTTCACACGCTACATACATGACTACTGCATCAAGAAATTTGTTTTGAGCGGAGTCACATAAGTGTCATGGTGATTTTAACCCTGCTTCAGACCATATCCTTTTATAGACAATTGTATATTATTTTTCCCAACTCCAAAATGTAAAATGAATGTAAAATGAGAATAAAGGCATCTACTATGAGACCCTGCTTATCACTCTATTGTCTGTATAGACTATACTCAGAAGAGCTTTTCAAATTTCTCTTGCCTTTTAAGAACATCCCACCATAAAAATATTTTCCAGCTAGCACTGAATTAAGTCCATTGTGCTTTCCTGTGACACTGATGAAGGAATTATGTGCTGTTTTCATGACAAACACATCATTAGTGAACATACATTTAAGCTGATTATTTCATTCAACAAGAAGGGACATTAGGGTTAGAATGATACAAAAGTACAAATCACACTTAATGTTTCCCAAATACCAAGCTTTGTGTGATCCAATCAAGATTTCATCAAATGTTTTATTAAACTCAGTCACGCGAGCCTTGCTGAAGCCAGATGATCTCTTATTATCAACTAGGAGTAAATTACATTCATTTTTCAACTGAATTTCAATGAAACTCTTCCTAAAATACTTGGAAGCTAGAAGGGGGTTAACTTATAAAACCACAAAATTGCTACTGTGTTTTTCCCTAGAAATGAAATGGTAAGTAGAGGAAATCAGCATTGTAAATATTACTGATCACAAAAAAAATTGAAGAGTATGATACTAGCAATAGATGGTAGGATCACTAATCACTAATAGAATTTCACTTTGACTTACTCCTCATTCGTACTACAAAAAGTATAATTTTGATTTGAAACAAACAATAAGAAAGTTATTCCTGACTAGGGAGATAAATTGCATGTTAGTAAACAGCATAAAAAATGTTGCATGTTTCCTCCATATAAAAATTACGTTTTCCATCTTTTACATATAAGATGAACAGGACAAAGACCTAAATGTACATATTCAAAAGCATGAATGAGCTTCCCGTTCAGAGGGTGAGAGAAAATACTGAAAAGGGGAGCTTCTGCAGCAGGCCTTCCTGAAATGGACACTGTGTTAACAGTAACATGTGCTAGATGAGGTGTATCAAAGGCAGAAAGAGACTTGCCTGTCCACTGAACTGCTGATTCTACACCTGAGGTATGCTGAGTGGAGGCATGGCTCTCATAGCATGAAGATAAAACAATTTCTAATCAAGGGAGAAAGGATATTTCTAAGCTCTGTAACGTGCAGTCCAGAACTGGAAATCATGGCATTAATTTAGCTGAAAGTACAATTGTGAGAATCCTTCTTTAGAAACTACGTTAGAAATTACAGGCCAGTGCACATTGGGGTAGGGATCTGTGCGAGGGCGAACCTGGTTCCTTCCCANCCAGTGCACATTGGGGTAGGGATCCAGCTGGCTGAGGTATGTGCGAGGGCGAACCTGGTTCTTTCCCGTCATTGTCCGCTCGTGTCTGTGAGGAGACAGCCTGGTGTTCATCACCCCACTCACACCAATTAAACCTTCTAGCAGGCACTGGTAATGCACAACTGCACACTCAAGCCACATGTCAGTCAGGTAAAATAATGTGTTTACAATTGTTTCCAAGACCAGCTGATTATATTTAGATTGGCATACTGCACCAGGCGCAGCTGGCAGGATGGGGATAGGAGGGGACTGCAGGGTCATCTGCTTGGGAGGAGGCCATGAACCACACTCTGCTGGTATCAGGAGGAAGAGGAGAGGCAGGGATGAGAGCAGACACCAAGGAGCCACTCTTGGGGGACAAGCATTTGGGGCCCCATAGCAGGAGACATAGCATTTGAGGGCCCATAGCTCTTAGGAGGAGGCACTTCATGCAGAAGAGGAATACCCTGATGGATAGTGGCCTGCACATGACCCATGGGAAACAGGGAAACCCCAGGGGACTGCAGCCCATGAAGAGCAGGTGCTGGAGGCTGTGCACTGAGAAGCACAGAGAAGGGGGGATGCTCAGTACAGAGCAAGTAGCAGCAGTAAGAAACTCTTACATATAACTCCAACTTCCTGCATGGCGCATTCAAAGGAAGTTTGATGGTCTGAGTTAAACTCACAGTGAAGACAAAGAAGTTGATTGAAGAAAGGGGTCAAGAGAGGTGCTCAGCTTAAGCTGGGCCTAGAAAGTGGGGGAATAAAGGTGCTTAACTGTTGTTGTCTTCTTTTTTTACCTCAGCTACAGATCAGCAATTAGAAATTTATATTAATTGGGAATGAATTAGACTAAATGCAAACTCCCTGAGGGAAGTCTGTTTTTTCTGCAACACATCCATAAATTCTTATATTTTTTATGGGAGTTTCACTATCATGCAATTGATGAGATTAATCCAACAGAGGATATAAAACTGCATTATCAGCTTAATTATTACCATTAGTCTTCCCCTGGAAGAGGTCTGATGTATGACTAATTTTAAATATATACTCAAACTTATAGCCCTGATAACCACAGCAGATGTTTAGGACTGTTTGCTCTTCATTCTTTTTGTTTGCATTATATTGCAATGGTTCTACATTTTTACAGTGAATACAAACCTGCAAATATGTCTTGCTTCTCAAGTACCAGAATTTTCACAGCATCCCGTACTTCCAGCACTGTGTTCAAACTCTTAACTGCAAATTGGAAATTTAAACTGGGCACTTATTTGGAAATTGAGTGTAAAGAATGAAAAAGAAGGAGATGTCTGACTTGAAATAGTGTTATTAATGAGTAGCTGATAGGTCACAAAGCATTTTCTATCCAAGTACACGGAATCATTCAAGGAGTGAAAAATAAAGCAGTCATTCTGACTCTTACTGCAGTATAACCCCTCTTAGGTATGACTTCCTAAAGCACAGATCATTCTGAGACTGACACCTCAGTAGGCTGAGACCACAGCTTCTCTAATAATCTAATACAGCAGTTACAGCAAATTGACAGGGAAATGGCAAGGATATAATAATTGATTAAAAGGGAGATCAGGACTGTGCAATTTCTCTCAATACTGATTACAACAAACAAACCACATATTACGGGGCATTTAGGAACCAAAATTCTTTCCCTTTCAAAATGCAAAGAGCCTAATTAGACAACCATATGAAGAAACAGATGTATAATTTACTGTTGGATAGACATTACATAACAGTGGAATCACACTGGGAATTTCTAGTGTCAAAATTTTGCCAGCATATCTTATTATTTATTACTTCCTCAGGGAAGATTGAGGACTCCTAAAACATCATTGACTAAACTGTCCAAATATCTGTTTTTATGACCAGGTGACCCTCCTGGTGGCTTCAGCAAAGCCTTTGACACAGCATACTCCTGGAAAAGCCCATGGCTTGGACATTTTCATCCTTCACTGGGTTAAGAACTGGCAGTACAGCCAAGCCTAGAGACTGGTGATGAATGATGTTGCATCCAGCTGGGGGCCACTCACTGATGGTGTCCCTCAGGGATCAGTGTTGGGCCCCATCCTGTTTAATATCTTTATTGATGATCTGGATGAGGGGATTAAGTCCTCCATTAGTAAATTTGCAGGTGACACCAAGTCCTGGAGAGCAGGAAGGCTCTGCAGAGTGACCTGGACTGGCTATATGGATGGACCANGCTTGAAAGGAGGCTGTAGCCAGGTGGAGGTCAATCTTTTCTCCAAGGCAACCAGTGGCAGGAAAAGAGGACACAGTCTTAAGCTGCATCAGGGGAAGTTTAGGCAGGGCATTAGGAAAACATTCTTTGCAGAAAGTGTGATTGGGCACTGGAATGGGCTGCCCAGGAAAGTGATGGAGTCGCTGCCCCTGGAGATGTTTAAAAAAAGACTGGATGTGGCACTTAGTGCCATGTTCTAGTTGACAGTGTGGCATCAGATCATAGGCGGGACTCAATGGTCCCAAATTTCTTTTCCAACCTAGTTAATTCTGTGATTCTGTGATTCTCTGAAATAAATGGGAGGACCTGGAAGTCCTGATCAGGCATGTGATTTTTTACTGTCTGGAAATTCTCAAAACCTTAGATGAGAATCTCTTCATTGATAGCCAATATCAGTCTGTTACTTTTCTTAACATGGGATATGAGTAGAAGATGCTCTCATTTGTCTTTTTAAAATTTTCTCACTATTTTGTACTAAAATATTAGAAGACTAAACACAGCATAACCTCAAACTGGGATACTGATATGAAAATAGTCTGTTTCTCCATGACAAAAAGATTCCAATTCCAAGTATTGAACGACTGCAATAAGGTCTTCCCAAGCTGTCTCTTTCCCAGGCTGGACCTGGAAAGAACCCAAAAAAGTCTGCCCTGTGCAATAGGCTGATTTTAATGATAGGTGTGCGTGGGGGTTTTCTCGTTGTTGGTTTGGATTTTGTTTTTTTTTCATTTTTTTATTTGCTTAAATGTTGCTAACAGTTTGGCAAAATAATGTGAACATCCCTGTGAACTCTTTTATTCCTTCAGGGATTAAATGTAGTAATCAACAAGTAATAGCTTAAATCAGTAAATATAAATGAATTTATAATTCTTCCCTGATGGTTAGGATACTCCTAGATATTATGATAAAGGTATAAATATTGACTGCAAATTTGTAGTGACTTTGTGAGTCTTTTGATGACCACTGAACTGACGTGAAAAAGATAATTCTTTGGGGAAAGATGATTCCCAGACAGTCAGATCTGGGCAGCAGTAGCACTTCCACAGAGATAAGGTGAAGGGTAGGCAGCAGGGTGGAAAGGAAAGAAAGCAGACTGTTCAATGGACCTGATACTGGTGACCTGACCCTGCAGATGGTGCAGGGTCTCAGACTCTGTCCAGTCACTCGAAATACTGGGTACAAATCTCTTGAAAGCAGATGAAGTAATATACCCACTCTCTATGAGGAATTAGAAATTCTTAGATTTCCTAATGTCAGTGGTCACCAAATTCAGTTTGTTTTATCATCACAGGCAAAGGTTTACAGTAAAGAGTTGGTTGGTTACAGTAACCTCATGGTTGAGAGTCATGCTACTAAATACAAAATCCGAATTAAGGCACTTCCTTTCACTTGTTTTTAGCAGCGAATCCGAGGAAAAAGTAAAGATAACACATCACTTCTGGCAAAGAAGGGTGGCTGAATGTCTCAGGTGTAACCTGCTATTTGTGACTGAGTACATGAAACAGAATTAGTTCTGTTTGCCTGACAATGTGAGACAGTCCATGCATTATATGTTTCCTAATTCCACACTTTGAATTTGTCAAGCATACAAAAGACAAGTAAATGGTTTTTCCCAAGGCACGGCTATATAGATCTGTATATATATATATATATA
>WAAE01023671.1:14077-27107 GCA_013400495.1 Nicator chloris | reverse complement strand
CACAAGTCCTGCCAGCAAACCCGATCCAGTGTGGGCATTTTCATGGAGCCAGACGTTCTGCCAGGAGCCTGCTGTGGCATGGACTTCCCATGGGAGAAGAGTCTCCCTCAGGCATCCACTTGCTCTGTCATGGGGTTCTTCCATGACTTCACTGCAAGGTGCAGGGGAATCTCTGCTCCAAAACCTGCACATCTCCTCCCCTTCCTTCTCCACTGACCATAGAATCTGCAGGGCTGCTTCTCTCACATATTCCCACTCCTCTCTTCTCCGGCTGCACTACTTCTGCATAATAATTTTTTTCCTCTTAAATATATTATCATGGGGGCATTACCACCACTGCTGATTATCTCAGCTTTGGCCAAAGGTGGGTCTGTCTTGGAGCCACTGACATTGGCATTGGCTCTGTTGAACATAGGGGAAGCTTCTACTAGCTTCTCACAGAAGCCACCCCTGTAGCCCAATATGGGATGAAATTATACAGACAGGGGGAAGATCCATGTACAAGTTTGTGTCTATCATACATACCATAAACTTAGCAGATTCACAAATCAGGCTCACTTCAATGCTTCCCAGAGAATAAGGGAGGAAAGTTTCTCTTAAGTGTTTTTTCAGTTTCTCAAGAGAAAAATACCACCAAATCCTTGAACTTCTTGGTTAAGTTGATTTGAGCAATAAGGGAAGGTGAAATATTTTTTCTGTGATACAACCCTGAACACAGATCCATCAAAAGGACTGAAGAACAGTTTAATGGTGATGCCATTTATGGCAGAGGAGCAATGTTCTGAATGTGTTTCAGTGTATTCAGACTCGCATAGCTGCAACACACCTATGTTGTGGCTCTGTGGAAATTTCACCAAAACTGAGCCTCCAGTGATTTAAGGTATTCCTAGGAGTGGGTTTCTTCTCCTGTCTAAATGAAGTGTGTAAACCCACAGATTTATGAGCAGATTTGCATCTGTGATGTGAAGATAGACTTTTGTCACTTTTTCCAACAAGTCTTATATTGTGTCTCTGTTTTCTAAGTAAAGTCTTTGCAAAGTAAAGCAAAGACCTGCTAGTATTACTGCACATATTTTAACAATCAATTCATCTGCAACGGAACCATACATAGAAACTGGTGTTTACCAAAGGTAATGCACATAAATCTGAGAGGGCTTGCAGGTCAAGGCAGATACTCTATCTTCTATCAGCTTCTATCAACTGCACTTCTATTAACAGTCATGACATACCTCCAGTCACTATGGAAAGAAGACTCTCCAAGCCCTAAGTACTAGCCATCCAGTACTGACTGTCCATCTCATTTTTCAAAGTGGCTGAAACAATAACCCTCAAACACAAACTCTCAAGCCTGTTTCACCAAGCCTTTAAACAAATATTATCTCCAGTCATCTGTGCTAACTCATGAAAATCATGATAGTGAAAAGGGCAGTATTATCCTCTCACTTATGGAAAAACTGAAATAGACTGGTTGTAGAAAAGAGTAGGATGCTACGAATTATTCTGACTAGATCCTGAATGATGAAGAGTGGACTAGCAAGGTGCAAGGGAGGAAAATCTTCACTTTTTACTAGCTTGAAAAGGCTAGAAATCAAGTTTCAAACCTTGGGAAATATTAAGGACATAAATGAGCTAACACTTCCTGCTGAGAGGACAGCACATGACCATCAGATGTGACACTGCAGCCCACACTGCCACCCACAGCCTGGTAGCTACCAGTTCCTGGTACTCAAGACAACATTTCAGGGACATACTCTCTCATGAGTTTCTTTGTGGGAGGTGATTCACCTCCTGGCCCTTGAAGCAGAGCAACTAAGGCAGTTTAATGAAAACTGCAAACACACCGTTTAGCAGCTTGAGGATTTGGTTTATTCAGAGTGTGGAAACACTCACTGAACTCCCTGTGGGGTTTGCTGGGGGTTTTGGCAGGAATCTGGTGATATTTTCATTTCAGTCTAATTCATATTCCTTGGCAGGTGAGCCTGGTAAAAGCCCAAGAACTTTCAACTTGTTCACACTGAAGGTTGGGGTGCCTAGGAGAAAGGAAAAGCTAAGCTGGGTTGCTGCAAAATGTAAATAGTCAAAGGACCAGCCTCTGCCTAGCTTTCACTGCGTCATTTAAGCTTTTACTTAAGAAAACATTTCCTGGGAGAAATGAGGGAAATGTCTATTCTCAGTCTTCGCAACTTTGTTATTACTCCTGAGCCTGAACAGTTCTCTTTTGGTCCATTTGACTTGGCACTGAAAACCTTCCTTGCCTCACTCTTCAAGACCTGTTATCCTCAGGACAACTGGTCCCCTGAGCTGACAGACAGGGACAGGAACATTAGATCCTCTGTAATCCAGGAGGAAGTAATTGGTGACTTGCTCTGTCACTTAGACACTCAAAAATCTATGGGGCCAGATAGGGTCCACCCAAGGTACTGAGGGAGACAGCAGAGTGGCTCACCAAGCCACTGTCCATAATTTATCACCATTCCTGGTTATCTGGTAAGGTCCCAGGCAACTGGAGATACGTCAATATAGTGCCCATCTACAAGAAGGGTCAGAAGGAGGATCCAGGGAGCTACAGGTCTGTCAGCCTGACCTCAGTGCCAGGGAAATTTATGGAACAGTTCATCTTGGGTGCCTCTTGTTCACATAACATGTAAATGGACACCAGGGGATCAGGCTCAGCCAGCAGAGGTTTAGAAAAGGCAGGTCCTACCTGGCCAACCTGGTCTTGTTTTATGAACAGGTGACCTGCCCAGTGGCTGTGGGGAGGCTGTGGATGTTGTAAAGTACATCAGTAAAGTTTTTGATACTTTAATACTGTCTCCCACTGCATACCCCTGGAAAAGCTGGCAAGCCAGGCAGGCCATGGCTTGAACAGGTGCTCTCTTTGCTGGGTTAAAAACTGGCTAAGATAGCTGGGGCCAGGGAGTGTTGGTGAATGGAATTACATCCAGTTGGTGGCTGGTCATCAGAGATTTTTTCCAAAACTCAGAACTGGGTCTGGCTGTTAAAAGGCTTTATTATTGACCTGGACGAGAGGCTCAAGTGTGTCCTCAGAATTCTGATAGATGACAGTAAGCTGGGCAGGAATGCTGATCTGCTGGGGGTGTAGGAAGGCCCTGCACAGGGACCTAGACCATCTGGATCAATGGGCTGAGGCCAGCAGTGTGAGATTCAGCAAGTGCCAGGTCCTGCACTTTGGTGAAAACTACCCCCTCCCGCAGCCCTGTGCTGGAAAGGGTTCAGCAGAAAAGGACCTAGGGATGCTGAAAACGACTCAGTGTGTACCCAGGTGGACGAGAAGACCAGTGTCATCCTGGCTTCTAGCAGAAATAGTGTGACCAGCAGGACCAGGGCAGTGATTGGCCTCATGTCAAGTACTGTGTTCAGTTCTGGGCCCACCACTGCCTCAAAGACATTGAGTGAGGTGCTGGAGTGTACCCAGAGAAGAGAATAGAGCTGCTGATAGGTCTGGAGCACATGTCCTTTGAGCAGTGACACCTGTGAGGTGTTTAACCTGGAGAAAAGCAGGCTCAAGGGAGACCCTATTGCTCTCTACAAGCACTTGAAAGGAGGACGTATTGAGGTGGGGATCTGCCACTTCTTACCAGCAACAGGACAAGAGGCAATGGCCTCAGACTACACCAGGGGAGTTTCAGGTTGGACATCAGGAAAAAATTTGTCACTAAAAATGTGGGCAAATGTAAAAACAGGTTGCTCAGTGAGGTGGAGGAGTCATCACCCCAGAAGTATTCAAGAATGATTGGACATGGAATTTAGCAGTCATGCTTAGTTGGTGTGATGGTGTTCAGTCAAAAGTCAGACTTGGATGTCTTGGAGATCTTTTCTCACCTTGATAATTCTATGAATCCATGATTCTATGATTCTGTGATTTCCCATATGGTTTTCTTCACAGAGAGATAGAAGGGAAAGGGCTATCCTGAGCAAAAATCAAGGGAGAATACCTTACTCCCTTTACCCTTTTCCAGCATGCAAAAACACTAGGCAATAAAAAAAAAGTTAAAAAAAAATACAACAAGTATGAACACATTTCTTTACCAGTTCAGGGTGCTCACACACCTTAATGTTGCCTGTGGTGCAGGGGTGTAAATAGAAGGGACAAGGCTGACAGAGGAGAGTGATGCTTTTGCTGTAGATTGTATGAGTTGGCAGAAGTTGATCACTCCTCTAGCAATGGAAAAAGGAGGAAGTGGCATATCAGATTTCCCTACTATGGCCTCCTTAATTAACAGGCCTGTCCCTGTGCAGTCAACCATCATCCACTTTCTCTGCATCATATAGATCCTTATTATGTTAAAATAATTTAAGCAAAGACTTCAAGGGGTTTGGTTTGATTTGGTTTGGTTTAGTTTGGTTTGGTTTGAAAAACAACACCTAAGGATTATGTTACTTTAATCCTAACTTCATACCGATAAAAAGAATAAAATTCATCATCTTCATACAGAACTCATACATGTGTGAGGAAATTTTCTATGAAGAAATTTTCTTGAGGTTAGACAGAATTCACCATTAAAAATAAATAGATAATCTAAATAAATAAAATATGGATGTTGTGACTTTTTTCCAGGAGATTACTTTCACGGAAGAAGAAAATAAAGTGCGGCTGTGTCCCGTCCTCGTTTCCCCTCTGGCTAGTGGACGACCTCAGGCTAGCTGGAAACGCAGCCACTGCTAGGGGTGCAGCACCCACTGTCTGCCCAGCCGAGCAGAATCAGTTGCTGCTGCAGCTCAGGGAATCCGACTGATCGCCTTCCTCCCTGGATGGACGAAGCAATAATGTAGCGCTGTCGGCGGAGTAAAGGAGCGACTCCAGAGTCTCTGTTTATCCTGAGTTTATTAACAGTAACCACGAGAGGCTACTGTCCTCAGAAGGGAAGAGACTCCGAGAGCCTCGAACAGTGGAAAACACAGGGTTTTAACTGGGGGAGGAGAATGGGGTAGGGTCAGATCCCGGGCCAATAGGGTTCTGGTGGGGTGTGGTGAAGGGGATGAGGGACATGAACAATAACCACTAAACTGGGGGTTAGGGAGGGACCCTCTCAGGCTGGCCAATCACTCGACGCCCTTCCAAGAACCTTCCAGACGAAGGGAGGAGGGCTAGAGTGACTGGCACAGCACTGAGGGGAGGAGGAATAGGAATGACAGGGAAGGTGCGAGAACTAAGGTGGGGCAAAACAGGGATTGACAACTTTAGGGGTGTTAACAACAAGGGGATGAACTAAACATTTTCGGGGGAGAAACAGAACGAACCATTCAACAGAATACAACAATAAAGTATTACTTACACAAGAAGAGTAAAAAAAACCCTCACAAAACAGATAAAGCAGAAATAGAAAACAATTATTAGAATTCATCAGTATGCTTCTACAATTGCCTGACCTCACTTTTGCTGTGCATCTCTTTTTCCATATTATATCTTGTGGTTTTATTAACAATATGTTATACACAAAATATTACATGCAGTATAATTTGAGCTTCTAAATGTGTGCTTGGGTAGGATGACTGTGTCTATTGAGACTCCTAGATTACTCCTATTAGGGAGTGAATGTCATGCTATTTGTCATCCAAAAGGTAATTTTCTCTAGACTTATATTAAGGTTTCATATTTTATGATAACGTCTATATTATGTTGATCTGGGCATTTTTCATGAACCCATTCATCAGACAGGTATCTCCAGCAGTACCTGCAGCCCTGCAACATTTTACTTGTTTTCAGGATGGATGAGATTTTTTTTTTTTTCAGCTGCATCAGTAGTACCAAAGGGGCATTTGAGTCCCTGTGATCATGCCAGTAAAATTCCATGACAAGCTTTGCATATATTAAGAAGTAGATATGCAGGAGTTAATTTATTGCTTTTAGAAAATACTGTACCAAAAGGGAATCATATTTATCCTGGAGTAAATGTTATTCTCTGGTGGCTGTCTTGTAATCACCAATCTCTGGCTGACCCAGAATCCAACACCAGTACATCCAAACAGTTAAGTGGTGCAGTGTCTAAGATTTTTGATGCAGTTCACAATGATACATTTACATGGGTGAATGGCAACTGTGTGTGAAGGGATGACCATGTTAGGATTAAGTGCAAATTCTGCTTTACACCTGACATAGCATGAAGAGGAGACACTCTTAGAAAGAAGAGTTTGCTTGATCTAATTAATAAGCATTAAAACAATTTGCAAGATGTCAGATACTGCTTAGAAATTGTACCAAAGCTTCACAGGATAAGGGTCAGGGACTGGCTCCAAGGATGGTGTACTCAAGGATGATTAACCTTTTGGATTCCTCTTAGATTTCAAAGCAACTTGTGATCCTAATTGAAATTAAATTGAGGGAGGCAGAGAGAGATGGCTCTTGCCGAACTATAAACTGCAATAAAACGCAGCAGATATAGCCGTGCACGCTAATTTCTTCTTGCAGAGCACTCTGAGGAGCTGATACAGACACTAAATCAAATCCACAGGTTTATCTGACTAGGTGAGGCCTCAGCACTCCAGTCAAGAAGCAAAAGAGATGCAGATCCTTTTGCCAACAGAATGCATTTCCCATGGATAAAGAGAGCAATTTCCTATTCCCTCAGGTGCTGCTCTATGCTAGTATTCAGTGAGCCTAACAAAAAATCCCAGCTGCTCTTACCTCAGATGAAGAAAATACAAACAACTCTAAAAAATCAATCTAACATTTCCTATAGTCTCTAATGTGCAGCAGTCAATTCTTTTCTGCCTCCTCCCCTTTTTTACATAATAAAAATCTACCACCCCTGTCATCCCCAATATGTCTTAAGCCAGCAAGTGTAAATGCAGCCATTCATATAATTTGAATGATACTTGAAAATAAGCGGAAAAGGAGGATAAATTTATCAAACTTGTGAGAATATTCTAGGAAAAAAGGAATTTCCTGAGGTAACTGTCCTTGACCTGGCTCTTTAATCGAGTGAAATTTCATCACTTTATCTAATATCATGCTTCATGCTTCAGGCTCCCAGCAATTCTATTTTAGTGTGGTCTAATGGGCAGCTGACACATCCACTCAGCACCAGACTGCATAATATGTGCTGACACGCTGTGTGGTGAGCACCCTATTGAGGGCTGTTTATTTGTGCCTGGCAAGGAAAAATTTCATCCAGTAAAGTCTCTTCATAACAATTTTAGTCTCAGTTTCCAGGGCCTCCGCCGTCTCCACATTTTGAGAGGTTCAGAAGCACTTGCAGGGCAATTCAGTCACTTATTTGGGTGGCTGTACGTTATCTGACTTCAGGTGAGAGGTTGTGAAAGCACTGGTTATGGTTGTCTGAAACCTGAATCTAGATAGTGTAATGAATAGTGTCATTCTAACTGCTTTGGAGCCAGCTCTTCTCAGAAACCCTGATTCAATTTTATATTCTGTGGTTAACTCACTGTATTGGGACTGAAAATAGGAATGCACACAAAAAGCTTTTATATTTATTCAGTTCAGTAAGCATGGCAAACTCATCAACAGCTATTTGTAAACTGTAGAATGGTGGGACTTATTTTGATGTACTGATTTATGCTTGCTGTTTTTCCTGCAGCATTACTTTAGAGTAGAAATGGACTAAAAGAAAAAAACAGACATGGCTCTCAACATAATAGCAAATGATATTATCATAAACAAAGCAACATGAGAATATGAAGGAATGACATAATCACAGAGATTCTGGCCTCACGTAGAAATGAAATTTGCTCTATAGAGACCAAGGAATACATTTCCAATGCATACATAAAAGGTTATGATATTAATGGAGTTGTTTTATTTATTAGTTATGGAGAAATAAGTAGTCTGTAAAGCAAGTTATATGTATACACAGATAAGTGAAAAAATCAAGGGCTCAAAAGTAGGATTGATTAAAATAAATGTTTCATCAACCAATTCACACTGAAAGGTATACCCAAATTATATCTAGATATACAATGACTGAGCAGGTAAGTACTTGGAGTGGAAACCAAATTTATTTCAGAAACATTGTGGGAAAATGATTCTCTAAGTCTATGAAAACCATTTCAGAATTTTATGCATTCTTACTATAGGTATTACATAACACATGTATTTTCTGCAAGGAACCACATGACATGGCAACATAGAGAATGAATGCATGTGTATTATTCACAAGCCTATCTTGCTGAAAGGTGCTTTGACCTTCATAGTGTTAAAAAAGTAACTTCAGCTTTTTCTTTTACTTTAGAAAATTTGAAGTCAGGACCTTTAATAATTGGAAAAAAATCACTAGAAAATTCTGCAAATAGAAAAAAAAATCAAGCCTAATAATAAACTTACAGACGTCCATTATATTTACCTCTGATATGCATTTCTAGAACGAGAAATATATATTTTTGGATTTAAAGGTTACTTTACTTGAAAGTGTCTAGAAACTCAGTGAAGAACTTAACTCACACTTTAGAACTGCAGCTAGGAAGGACTTAAAGGGTAAAGGTAGTTTCTTTTTTTTTTTTTTACTTTTTTAAGAAAATGAAATTCTGAGGGACCAAAGCCAATTTTCAGTGCTTCAGATTTTACAAATTCAGGTTCATTACTATCTGTGTCAAATTTTGTTTGCTTGTTTTGCATAACTGATCATTTTCTTGCAAAACTTTACAATAAATTCTCCTTTTACCCCAAACAGGAAACAGACACCAAGAACATAATGTAAACTAACAAAGTGCTTGTTTTTGTTAGCACTACCTCCCATGTTTCCACATTATTTCCATGTAAGAAAAGATTCCATAACTAAAGACCAATTTTTTAATAAGACAAGAGTTCATAAAATTTACTACCAATACAGTGAATATGTCCATTCAGTGAATATATGCTTATTTGCATGTACACACATATGCCGGCATGCATTTATCTTCGCACCTCTATGCAAATAGGCTGGTACATTATACAAGCATGGAAGTCTCCATTGTGGAAATGTAAAATTAATGTAAAGGTAAAGTAAAATAAGAAAACATTATAGGTGCTGCAGCTTCAGTCCTTACAGGAGCATTAATTCAGCCATCTTGCACAGACTGGGAGCTGTATTTTCAGTGCATGTACAATACTTGCCAGTCTTTATGACAAGACAGAGAGGGTGAGAGCATGATCTAAATAATAGTGTCAAGAAGAACCTCAGTCACATAATTTCATGACTTTTGCTTCACCCATGTAAGATTCTTCACAAATTAATATCATTTCATTTCAGTGTGATCTCTGGTTATAGAGAGGATCCTTTTAGGGGGACTGGGAGAAGGAGGATCTCTAGTCAAGAATGACGCCACAGCCACGATGTCTGTAGCAGGTTTTCGGTTTGTGCTTTGTACATAAGCTACCTCTCTTGCCACAGTCCTTGGTCTCACTTCTGCCTCATAGATGTTATGCATATAAAAGTGTAGCATCAGTGTGGCAGTTGCTATGTGGCTGAGAAAATAGGGTGAAGTGGAGAAAAAAAATTAAAACTACCACCCAAAAAGAGGATGTTTCTGGGTCATTTCTGAGAACTGTCCCTTTTTCCATGCAAACATCTCCTTATCTGCAAGAGATAGAGATGGCTTAGCTCAGCGTAGGGGGTCAGACCATCATTTCACATTAGGGGCAGCTCTGTTCCAACACATCAACTTCAGGACAGCAACATGGGATTTCACACACTCAAGCAGGTGTCACTTTCCAGACACTATTCCCCAACAGTGGGATAAATGTCAGAAGCATGAGAAGCAGAGAATAAAAGTGAAGATGTAGCAACTGAACACAGGGCAGTTATATACAGGTTTGGTGTCAAACAAGGAGATTGACCTTGAACTCTCTAAGTAGAGCCATATAGACATTGATGTTGGCTATCACCTCCTAAAAAGAAAAAAATAAAAAGAGAGAAACCGGTACCTGTGTGCAGATACAGCTGCACCAAGTAGCCAGCACTAATATCAGACAAGTATCTCATCAGGTAAGTTTTGCTTTTCCACCTGCTCATGTCCAGGAGCATTCTTAAGCACTCTACCTCAGGTTCCCTGGAGTCACAAGCTACACAGGAAATCCTTTTTATCTCTGAAGTGAACATTTCACAACTTTTCAGACTTGACATGATTTGAGCAAATCCTGCCAGGAGATGCACAGAAAGTTTCAGAAGACCCCTCAATAACTTTCTACTAGAAGAAGAGTACATTTGTTTCAGATTTTTTCATCTGTAAAGGTGAGTCACAGCATGCTTCAGCCTTCAGTCAGATATTGTATTGATCTTTCCCATCCAGCCAGAGTTAAGTATTTAGCAGTAAATTCGAGTTTTAAGGCTTGGAACAGTAATTGACACACATGTCGTGACCTTTGGAGAATGAGATAAAATGGAGAGGTCTTTTAATGAGCTTGGAGAAGGAAAGAGGAACTCAGAGAAAATAAGGGTGTTATTACAGTTCAACAGTAAACCCAATCCATGCTCAGAATTCTAATAAAATCTCTATACCATTTATTCAAATGCAAGACAAAGAAACGGGTAAGCCGTGGAAAGAGGAGAGCCAAACCAAGAAAACAGTTTCTAACCTTGTATGTACATTTCTCCACACATCAGCATCCAAAAAACTAACGAAGGAGAAAAGTAAGGAAATTTTAAGAGTATATTCTCATGAAATTATATGTGAGAAAAAGTGGAAATGCTGCCTAGTATTAATATACTTAGAAGAATCAGGAAGACTTGCATAGAAATCTGTTTTGATATACGCATATGTGTGTGCATATATGTTTGTCTATATTTACATACATATAAACATATCCACATGCATTTCATTTGTTAGGCAGATTTTTTCTTAATTTTTAATAAATCCAAATTAATTTTAAATAAATTTCCTAATTTACCTAAATCTAGTAATTTTTTTTTACATGTGGTAATTTCTGATGCCTGTTAAACCTTGAAATAATATTTTTTTCTCTTCTGAAAGTTGTCACTAGGATGTAGTTTGGTCTGCATTTGAATCACGATCATTAATAGACACAGAGGTTTTTTGCAAAGCTACATCTATTTTCTCCAAGAACAATTAATAAAGAAAATCCTTGAATAATGCAATACAGACCCTCCTAAGGAAGTTTCAACAAGGGTCAGTGAAAATTTAATTTATTGAGCATTGAAAGCATGTTTCATAGCAACCCACACATATTGTATTCCTTCTGCTTCATGGCTTACTAATTCTATAAATAATGAACTTAAATTAAACAATTAATTAACAAGATCTAGGGTTCAATGTGGGATCAAGAACAATCCTTCCTCTGTAATGTTTTAGGTTAAGATCCACAAATAAACATTTAATATAACTTTTCATAAGGGATTTATTGTGTATATACCAAATTATTAAATGCTTTTACAGAACAAGAGATAAACTGTATAATAGATGAAACACTTGTTAAGCAGATCCTAATCCTAATATAATTTGAAGGTATTATACTTGTTTTACAGGAGTTGTATTAATATATGTTACTTTGTATGTAATTTTAAAAAATTACTGTTTTATATTTTCATTGTGAGTGAAAGAAATGTCTTTGTGGATTTGTTTCACTTTCCCTGAAGCATCTGATACCCATTGTCCAATATACAACACGGGGTAGGATGGAGACAATATTCTTGTTACATATGGGCATTTTTCTCTGCTAATCGAAATTATTTTCTATTTAAAATTAATTTCAATCCTTTACTTCTGTCTGCACAAAAATTTTTCTCAGCTTTACTTAAAAGTTTAATAAAGGCTAGTACTAGATGTAGAAATCTTTGTAGCGTTTTGGGTAAACAAACAAACTACTAGTATGAATATTTCTAACAATCCAGACTGTTATCTAAGTTTGTGTGGGAGGGAAATGTGTCTCATTCTTAATGTAAGTGCATTTGTGGGGCATAAAATCTTGATCTAGCTGAATCCAGTGTATTTCATCACTTAATCACAGGATACATTTAAGATTTACCCAGGGAGAACAAACATGTCCTTAGGACATAATAGCAAGGCCATGATGGACACGCAGATGGTGCACAGTTATACAAAGTACCAGAGCAATGCCTGAATGCCAAGGGTACATTTCCTAGGGCAGCTGCTCCCTGGCTCTGGGTGAAGTCCTGGTGCTCTAGGTTTTCTCTTCTTTATCCTGAATCATCAAGATGAACCTAGCTTTCAAAGTCTTGATGGGCTCAATTAATGGATGTTCATAAAACGCCCCAAATACCTTCAAAGGAAGACACTGGAGTAGTATGAAGAATGCTGTTTCCCACACGCATTGTGAATGAATAGAAATGCTTTTGTAGAAACTGACATTTTCACATACATACTGAATTGCTGAAAAAATATACAGATTACTCAATTTCAGTGTATTTCATTGTATTTAGTAGGGATTCCCCTTTATTTTTTCTCTAGGGATTCAATAAACACATGAAAATATCAGCTTCTACAAAAGCATTTCTATCGATTTCTGACAGATCCTTATCTTACTAAAAGACAATCAAAAGGATCAAAGTTCAAGAAAAAATCCTTCTCTAAGATGACCTCTGTTATCTACAATATTCTAATACTAAAAGGAGTTGCAATCTTTACTGAGGCTCCTGAGTTCATCTCTATGTTACATAGTGACAGGGTTTTACGAAAATCACGTCTCAAATCTATATTTACCCACCCAAATCCTGTGGGAATAAGGATTTGCAATGGTTGTGAATTCAAACCTGTTTTTATCTGTTTGCCAGTATAACAGTAAATTCATATAAATGGTCTAGAAGTTAATTCATAACATGCAAGTGCTGTTAAGACCTTTGTACTGAGATACATTGTTGTTTTTTTGTGAGAAATTCTGTCTTAGCCTATGGTTAGCATTTCCAATATTGAAAATTTTACTAAGTATAACTCCAGTGGGGATTTGGGGAGAGGATGGGATAGGAGGAAGGAGGGTCATTGGAATGTCTCCGATATTTAGTTCTAGCATGTTCTTTTTGGTTCACAACATAGGTTCTCTTCTTTTCTCTTCTCTTCTCTTCTCTTCTCTTCTCTTCTCTTCTCTTCTCTTCTCTTCTCT
>WAAE01023671.1:0-14022 GCA_013400495.1 Nicator chloris | reverse complement strand
TTTTCTTTTTCTTTTTTTCTTTTCCTTTTCCTTTTCCTTTTCCTTTTTCCACATGTAAACCTCCATTTGCATGAAACAAGATCTTCAGAGCAACCAAGCAAATTGGTTACACTCTTTACACTCATGTAAAGGAACTGGGAAAAACAACTTGTTTGTATATTGTCCTTTACTGTAAGGTTTTAATTTTTGCCAATGTTCTCAGTTACAGTCAAATAGAGAGTATATACTCTGAAGACATCTAAAAGCTATAAGCCAGCACAGATTTTACACTGTGGGTTGTGGGTGTTTCTTCTTCCTCTTCAGGGAGCAGTTCATTTTAAGTTATCTTCAGGTTTAGCATATTTTGAGGCTTTTAATTTAGGGATACGTCTGTGTCATGAAATTACCTAAGATATATGGCACAATATTAATATATATTTTACACAATACAGAGTAGGTAAAAAATACAGGTTCAAATCCCTTATCCCTTATGAAATTTACATGTCCAAAAGGGCAGTAGAAATATCTCTGGTGACGTGGCTCCATTTGCATCAAATTCAAGATGGTGAGTAGAAACTTTTATGACTCAGTGGATGCTTGCTACCTTCAGGCATCAGGATGCTTGATTTGTTGTGGATATACCATATTTTAGATGAACGTATATAAACCAAATTAGATCATCCAGACCAGCAAGTTAAAAAATTGAGTTAGGGCAATGTCTTGGGAAAAGGTAGGTAGTCAAAATACACTTCTCTTGTTGGCTCAAAAGTTGCTGTCATTTCCTCGTTCTTATTTAAACGTCCAACTTCATCTGTTTGCTAGTAATTTGGGGACATCTAAGCCACCTTCTTTTTTCTTTCCACTTAGCGTATAAAAGAAAAAGGGCTCTGCTAACTTTGTCATACCTACAGAGCCCTTCCTTAGCCATCCTCACAGTGGTTTTTAAGTGTGGTTGAGGAGTTAGAGCTAATTGTAAAGGACTTGACACCCAAAAAGAGACATACAGAGGTGATGGTGTGGCTGCAAAGAAACCAAACCATAATTACAGCGTTCTATACTTCTGTATTCTATGGTTCTTTTACTGATTGCCTTGAAAAGCTGACATGTAGAAAGTAAGATACTTCTAAATTTTACTTCTAAAGTAAAATTACTTCTTAAATAAGAGAAATTGCATCCACCTAACATTTTCTTATCCAGAATGTTTTGAAACTTCTCTTTTCAAAAAAGTGAAGCTTTGTAGGCTGAGCCAGGGTTAAATGTATCCAAGTGGCTTATCCAGAACATCTTAATTTGTGTATGTGGAGAAAGATAACTTGACCTAAAAAAAATTGAGAAAATGTGTGAAGCTTTAGAAAGTATATTTATGCAGACGAGGAAGAAGAAAGTTGATGCCAAGAAGTGAAGACTTATAAATTTTTTAACATGATGGGGAGAGATGTGGAGAAGATGCATGAAAGAGAATTTAAGCTCTTCTCACATGGTCACTTTAAAAAAATTTAAGGTCACTTTAAAAATATTTTAACAAAGGACTCAAGAGGTCACACAATGAAGACAAGAGCTCAGGAGAAGTTTAAGAATAATTTAAAAAAATTCTGTGAAATGTCCATGGTATTTTAAACCACTAGATTCACCATAGGTGAGTATCTGAAAACTTTAATCCAGATAAGTTAGAAAGCCACCAAAGAGACCTATAATGTCCAGCAAGGATGAATAAAGCAAATGTAAGGTTCTGCTCACTATACAAAGGGACTGGATTTGATGGATACACTGTATTCCTACTACATTATTTTCTCTCATCAAAATACTTCAAGGCTCATCATGGCTCTTTTCATGCTAAAATAATAACAAAAAACAAAAAGCATGATCAGCTACAATGGCATTTCACACCATCCATCACTTACAGAGCTTGAACCAGGAAGCACCATTTTCCAAATTGAAAATGTTTGAATGGGCTGTCAAAAAGCCTCTCAGTAACTGTGTTCCATCCAACAGAAACAAGCCCTCTGCAAACAAATCAAGTGGTGCAGAAATCCTTTGCACAAGATGATAGGCGAGGCCTCCATGCTGACACTGTATGCAAGCCAAGTTTTCATGTACTTTGATGGCTGACCTCCAACTCCTGACATATTCATTATATTCCAGCATGTTGGGCACAGATTGCATTGAAGTGATGACAGCTACAAGACAGCCAACAAGGAATATGGGCATTCTGGCAACAGGTGGCCTTTCATTTGTACTGGGAAAGTTAATCTAGTTTATCATCAAAGTATATTATGTTCAAGGAGTGTCATGTTTTGAGAAATATAGTGACGGATCAAACAGAGGAAGCAGTCTTCCATAGACTGTGACATTTTTCGTAGACCAAATCTTTCAAGCTGCTCTATTGTTCATGCTTGATTTAGGTCAGTTAAAAATGATTCCATTGTCTCAGGGTTTACACTGCTGGCTCCAAATTATACTTTCCGCCCTATATCAAATTCTGATGGAGGTATGCCAGAAAATGTGCAGCCCTGGGACCACCATCAGCCACACACTGGGGAATACTTGATTACCTTTAAAAAGTTGATTTTAGAAAGATGATTCTTCTTAAGGAAAAAATATCAGATAGAAATACTTTTGGGAATGTGCACTTCCTTGCCTGCTTTGCTTATCTTTTTCAACAGACTGATGAAAAATTGTGTAAAACTGAAATCATGTCAGAGTCTCATAACTCAAGTGGTTGATGTGAACTCTTGGTTTAATTGCACTTCCGCATTTGAAGATAGTCAGAGAAATACTGTGCCACAGTTAAAATAAACCATTGATTTTTACATGTGAGAATATAGTCACAGGGGTGACACCAATTTTCTTTTGTCGAAACTGTTTTGTAGTAATGAAGTATTTTTTAATGAAACAGATTTTTAAAAATAAATCCACTTCCTGTGATAATTACAAATAAATATACTCAAGAGATATAAATGAGCAGAAAATCCCCAAACCTAAAATACTCAAACTGGAAATGGATATCTGGAAATCCTGGTGTAGTCACCAAATATTGCAGCTTTAATAACGTAAATAATTTTTTCTTCTTTAGTGACCACTCCCTGGAATACAGACTTAGCTGATGATGTTGAAAGTAAAACTACACACTTCAAGAAAAATGTGATCTAACCAGGGAAATTAAGTCACCAACAGAACAGTAGAATAGCAGGGCTCAAACTAGGGCCTGTATAGGATGCCATGGAACATCTCCAAATCAAAATATCAGAAATTCCAGTGACATACTTTTGTATGAATTTCTATCAAAAAGAGATTAATGGAAAATGTAGACAAATGGCTTCACCTCATAAAATAAAATTTGCCAAATAAACGGACAAACAACCCCATCTTTTTCTAGCATTTGTTACTTATGTTATAGTTAATATTAAACTATTACTGAATAAGGATCCAAACATATTTTGACAGAAGAGCAGTCTGAAAACTCCAGGTATGTATGTCAATATAATTTTCCTAGAGGTGAATACTGATAAAGAATCTCATAAAAATATTTGCCTTTTGTATCAATTGAACATAATATTTTAAAAATATTGAGTTATACGGATGCATTGATGCTTTAGCAGGTGAAGAATTTATTCCCTGAAGTCACCACCACCTCTTGCACCATGGCGTTCATCATAGAGTTGCCTTTGAGTACATGAACCAAATAAATTCAAGATGCAAGATAATGAAGAAAATGTCTTCTGGAAGAACACAGGTCAATTACACCCCTTAGCCCTTTCAACCAGACCAGATTTAATCAAAAAACTTTTGCAAACAGCTTCTAGCTTTCCAAGCAAAGAATTTACGTTTTTATTATTTTATTTGAAAGATGCTAAGAAGGCAATTTCTCAGCTAACAATACAGTTAAGACAGCTCAGAAACCTTTAGAAACTGTGGCAAAAGTATATAATGTTTCTGATATGACCAGTAAGAAATCTAAATCATCTTCTCATACAACCTTCATACATGTACTTGTTAAGAAAGTTAAATATTTTAGGATGAGTCCTGAGAAAATTTTGGATTTTGATGAACAGAGTCCTCTTTCAATTTGGGAAAAGTAGAAACACATTGTCATGAAAAATGAAGCCAGATAGGACAAAAAATGGAGTGGGAAACAAATTACACAAGTTTTCAAAATGTGACAGATGAAGCTGAGCTCTCAGCATTATCTGATAAGGAAAAGCAGATAAACAAACAACACGTATGCTGCTTTTCATGGATGAATACACCCAGATCACCACCTCTCACTGCTACAAAGGCCACTGACTCTCATTAATTGACAGCTGTGAGTACCTTCACTTGTCCAAGTCCTTTCCTGAAGAGTTGCTCTTGGTTCATCAGTTGTTTGCCCTAAGCTGTCCAGTGGATTTATAACTTCTGATTATGATCTTCTTTACAACATTGTGCAGTTAATTAAGATATATCAGCATTCTACTCCTGGTGTGACTGAGAGCACAATTATACCCACAGGCTCTAATTTCTTTCACATTACAAAAAAACATGTTTCTATTGTTTTTCAGCAGAGATGGCTATGTTTGCCTCATGCGACTTTACAAATGACTTTTAATTAAAAATGATATTATGCCATTCCTTATGCTGCACTCTTATCTTTCCCCCATAATCTTAGCTGTCAGAGGCAGAACGTTTTGGAGTTTTATTTTCATTTTACTGCAAAGTTCTTCCTACCATTGTCTTTAATTCCTGCAGCCTGAACTCCTTGAGTAGCTGGAAGCTGAAAATCACATATTTGGATAACCAGGCAATTTTGCAAGTTTTCTGCAAAAAAGAACAAAAAGAACATGGCGGAATTATGCTCTGTAGTGTTGACCAAGCTAGAAGTTAAATAATAACTATTTGAAATAATTTTTACCTCCTGCATTATCAAGAAACTTTCTCTTTTCTGCTCCTAGGGTGTTGCAGTTAGCCTGTGAAATCAGATCTATGGAAGATAGGCTTTGTAATGGCATCCTCACTCCAGAAAAGGGTAAAAGAGTAAAAGAGTGGGTTCAGTCAGCAATTTTTAATGTCTCAAGCCCAGAGGGACACACTTCTGCTTAAGGAAAAAGATAGAAATAAACTTAATTTGAGCCATTTCTTCCGATGAAATGGGGGTTTGAGTCTTGACCCAAAGTATTTTAAGAAACAGCTTAAATTCTAAATTTGCTTCCTTCTTCATGGCCACTATTCATCTGAATCCCTGGATGCTATGTGCAAGGTAAGAGCAAATTACACCAAGAAATTTTAAAGTCTTGCAAAATCTGGGAGCAGAGCTGCATGGCTTTCAGTGTTGCATGCAAGCATGTTAGCTGCCCATGCACACCTTAGCTCTGCAGAGTACTTATTTTTACAGGGTGTTCCACCACCAGAAGCAAGGCCGAAAAAAGTACATTTTGTTATACATATCACACAATTGTATGATTTCTAATGCTTTTATACGTGGTCTAGCAGCACGGAGTTCTAATCCACAAAGTACGTTTATTGACACTATTCTAATAAAAGCAGTGAGCAATAGTATTAAAAGGCAGACAAAATAATCATGAGATGATCTCAAGAGAAGTCAGTATTGTTACTGTTTCTGCCACATTTGAGTGAAAACCTCTAATTCTCACCCCAGTTTATAATTGCCTTAACTTAATTCATCATTAAAATATTTTTTCCTTAATTACAATTTCTAATAATAATGGTTAAACATGCAATAGATCAGTGCTACTCACTCTGAATATCTAGAGACTGAGGTATGCTTGTAAACAAGACAGAGAAAGGTTTCTCAGTGCTCTTTTTTTTATTATTATTTTAAGAACAATTCTTGCATTTGCTTTACAATCACTTTTGCAGCAAATATTCCAACAAGCAAATTTTTCAGAGGGAGAGTTTGTAAAGAAAAACATTAAGCAAACACTAAGGCTTTCTTTGCACTGAGTAAAATCTATTGTTTTTCTAACAAGATTTAAAAACCCACAGTGTCATTTATTTCACTCAAAAATCCTAGCAGCAGACAAGGTATGTTCACTGTTTCCTGTGAAGTATCCAGGTAAGGTCAAATCTGTACCATACCCCTGTGACTGACTTGATTTGATTGACCTTGTGCTAACTCTGGAAGTGCTCTGTTTATACTACAGTTTTGCCTCAGTTATCAGCATATAAAACACTTCCTTGCCATGTAAGAAAAACAGAGAAAAAAGAACTTATGGGTATTATCAGACTGCTCCAAAAGAAAATACTGTTAGACAATTCTACTTGTCTGTCTCATTTTGCTGTTGCCATACAGAAGGTGTCAACAGAAACATAACTATTGTTGCAGGACTGCACACTGGCACAAGGAAATGCAAACTCCTCTGACTACACTGTGGGGAAAGGGTCCAAAGTGAACTGCCTTTCCCAGTCACCCAGAGAAGCAGAATGGGAATTACGAGTAAATTCTACCTTTCCCCTGCAGAATTTGGTGACATTTGGCTGACAGCACCTGATTTACATCCTCACACTACTAAACTTCCTGTCCTGCATTTGGCCTGATAGGTATTCACTCTGTAGAACAGTGTTTCATATCCTTAATGCATCTGTAGCACACACCCTGAAAGATTACATGGCAGCCTTCTACTGATGCTGTCACACATTGAAATAGTCAGGATGTTGAAGACATTAACAAAAGACATATCATGTAATTAAAATGCATTATAGAAATTGTATTTTATAGAAAAATGGTTCAGAAAAGGAGGACCTATGCATTTTCACCCAAAGGTTTAAGTAGATACTATTCATGCAAAGCAATGAACATATCAAAATGAATGTGTCAAACATCAGCAGTAATTTCATGGCATGAGTTTCCAATGACCTTCTGGGACATTGCTGCTAATTTTTCTTATTAAGAAAAATTATTTCCACATTCCATCATGCCAGTTTCTGGAGGCATGCAATAAGGAACTAGTGTACAGTAAGTCAAATTAGACACAGCATGTCTCTGCTTAATTTACTTCATGCTGTTAATTACCCATCTAGAGAGATTTTAATGATGCCACATTTAATAATCCAGATCTGTCTACGTATAAGCACACGTTTAAACTGAATAGAACTTATTTTATTTTGGTGTATGGCTGGCAACCTGGCAATATCATGCAAGAGGATGTTAAGTAAGCTGATTTTTACTAGTCCTCCTGCCAATTACAGGTTGATAGTCTAGAAGCTTTCCCTAAAAGGCATTTTTTCCTGACGAGACACTTCTGTCGAGAGCAGTCATTTATGCCCTTCCTCCTCTTTGTTTGCATTCCGAACAAGGGACCCAGCCACATAGGGTCATAGATTTAATATGTATTCTGCAAAGAGCTGTGCTGAGGTGGCAAATCCTCCACTTTTCTCACAGCCCACCCTTGACTGTAGTGGTCAGAGATGTCCTTTCCTGGAAAATAACATTGATTGGTCAGAATAAAATGTACCTCTAGCAAAGAAGTACTTGTAAGCTACAAGGTGTTTGGCTGTGGAATGAATCTCCTCTATAAACACCAGAGCAAAAATAGGGCAGATGCTAACATTTTCAAACTTTGTTTTGATGGGATGATGCAGATATAAGTGGACTGTTCCTTTGAATCAAGTAAAAGATGTACTATGGTACTTGCTAAATTTGAGAAATTAGTCTAGACTGTCTATAAGCTATCTCATAAATTCCCATTTTTGACAATTCAATTAATTTTTTATTACATTTATCTACACCTGATATTCTACTGCCAGTAGTGTGGGTGTAACAAGGATTCCTGCTTCAGTCTATGTTCTCCACGCCCAAGTACTGTAGCCCATGGTCTGTGTCCCTCCATAATTGTCCTGTAAACCAGGGACACTTGGTTAAGTAATCATTCCTCCTGCATTCTGACACATTGCAAAATTTCAGCCTATAGGACAATTAAAAAAGAAATACATTTATAAAGAGATAAACTATACTTAAATGAAGAAAATATGCACCTGTGCTTTTAGAGGTTTAGCCTGACCAAGGCAGAAAACTTGACTTCCTTTAGAACGTAAGTCATGAAGATGAAGTTGAAAACTATGAGGAGAGTAGTATTTTAATTACTGTATAAAGAAATGTGCTTAGTTTCTTATTTAAATGTAAATAAGCAAGCAGTATGCAGTAAATAAGCAAGCTTGCAAATGATTTTACAAATTTCACAAATAATTAACACTGTTAATCTATCCACTTTCCCTCTTGTCATAGCCTTTACTTTTTTTGAATGTTTTGAAATCCATAGGGTTAGCAAAGTGTTTAAGAAGGAAAAAAAGAAGGCTAGAAGTTTAAGCTGAAATGGTGTCAAAATACAAGAGGGTTGTGCAAAATACCAAGAAATCATTGACATTTCTTTACCCAGAGTATTGACATTGCAAACATCAAGTAGTACAAAATGTGCACTTTTACTGGAACTGACTTTGAAGCTCTTATTAACCTTAATAAACTGACCACAGAAATGGTGTCTCAAAAGGGATCCAACCATTTATTTAACACTGTCTCACCATACTTAAAAAATAGGATCACAGTCTTATGATCAATTAGATTTCTCAGATCCTTTACATATATGCTAGAGAAAACTGCACCTGTGTTATTAAGTAATATTCAACAGCTTTGATTTATATTTCTAGGGTAACAGTTTGGCTTCTATCAGTTTTAAGGCTTTCAGTTTTTCCTTTTACACAACTCCTTTCCAGTTACTCTGTTATAACTTCTTTTATCACATGAGAACATGTGTATTTTTCGTCGTATACTTCCTCTTTTGAAAGAATGACTGTCTTCATGTTTCTTACCCGTGAACACTCTGTAACATGTTTTTTAGTAACTTGTCTCAGTCTCACATGTACTGATAGTCTATTGCTTTGCTCTTGACCTTGTCTACTGAAATGTCCCTTAAAGGTGTAAATGAAATTTAACTAGACAAAAAATAAGGTACTGTTCTAAGGTATAAGGTATATCATTCATATTATTTTTTTAACTTAGGTTTAAATTAGGTACTCATTCCAGGACCCCTTTGGCCAGCACATTCACAAATCCTGCTTTTTCAATTGTTCACTTGCATTTGATCAATAAAGAGGAGTTCTCTTATAAATTGTACTACTTATAGGTGATTCTCTGGAGGTTAGTCAAAGTTCATTGTCTCTCATCAGTGTTAAGATGACCATTCTTTTTTGGAAAATCAACATAGACAGAAAAACCAAACCACTATTTAGGAAATTCTGTGACAATTTTTCAACTTGGGAAAGATTAAACTGTGGGTCTTGATATTTTACAATTAGGCTTCTGCAGTGTAATGATAGAAAGTGAAGTTCCTGAAAAGACTGAAATATATCTAAACATTATTTAACAAACAAAATATGTCAAATTGAGTTTCTGATCCTTGCAGTAGCTTGCTGTTATGATTTCTTCGTAAGTACAAAGATAAGACTCAGAGATATTACAGAGTTGTAAAGACAGTGAACAGATCGAAAGTTTATTCACATGACAGAGATGGACATATCAGTTCACTCCTAAATTCATCACATTTCATTATGCAACCAAAACCACTTCTGTATTATTATTCCAGCTGGGAAACCTACTTCAGAATTTTGTTCTCTGGTAAACAGTTCAAATGGAGCAATCAGGGAGGGATGTTTGGTTGAAATATTTCTTCAGGAGTATCCTACACATTATTATTTTTAACATTGTTAAGCACAACTTAGTCAAAGCTTCCTTTACATTTGGTATGGGCACATTTTCACATAAAAGGACCACCTAGCAAAACTCCTAATTCTTGCAGTTGTTTGTTTTATATGCAGACTACACTTAACTAATGGGAGCAGGCTTTCACCATGCCTCTGAAATTGTCACAGTTTTAGATGTTTATACTTCACCATCCAAAGGACTTGATTTGACTGAGGTATTAAACGTTCTAGACTTCATGCAAAAGTATGTTTAAAGAGTCCCTGTCAAAAAGAACTTAGCCTTGTTTATTACACTTATAAAAGATCCTGCAACTTTGTATATTCTGGGATTTGTACAACCTTTAGCTAAACATTTCTGTTTCTGGGTGGACTATAGACCCAAGGGATTGAAGATGTCTCTGCAAGCTGTCAGGAAATAATCTATTCTGATAAGTGCAGAAACCTTTTCTTTTCAAGTCTTCAAGGCTATACCACTATCAGGACATTTGCCTTTGATCCAATATAAATGAAGATACTTGTTCTGAGGAGTAGCATAATTTAATTATTCCATTCTTCCTCTTCCCCTCTAAAGGACAGTTAACAAAATATGGGATTAAAAAATACATTAAATATAATAAGCCTTTTTGAAAAAGGGCTTACTTACTTTGAATATGGTGAAACATCATTCATGATTCTCCCGAAAGCATTCATCTCGTGAGAGAGGCTGTCGCAATGAGGACCCACACCGGTAAAAACTGATAGACTACCCTGAATGACGGGAGACTCTTGACATCTGGCAGTTTCAGGACATATGAGAAACACTTCAGAAAGGTATCTGTGCCTAATTAAGTTGTTTGTCACAGCAGGAGATAAAGAAAGGTGGACTAGTTCCAGCCCTGGGAACATGAGAAAGAGATCACTTCTACTTTCCTGTACCTCCTTTCACATTCTACTCAGCTGACAGACACCACTAAATTGAGTGGTACCGATACAAAGACCGACAAAGACTGACAAAGACCGATATTTTCTGAACCATAAATGCTTAAGAGTGAAGTTTTGTGCTTCCTCACAATACTTGCTATTGCATGAATCAGGGTTAGAATCCAAGCCCAAGAGTTATCAAATAAAGATTTCATCAAATGACAGCTTCCTTGTACAGAAATTTCTCTTGTAGGCGTTTGTAGCATTTTTCTGCCAACATGGTGAGGGATTTTGACCAGTGGGTTTCTTTAGCCCTTACAAAACAAAAAAATCTCCCACAAAAACAAAGGTGCATTATCAGAAGGTTAAACTTTTATATTTCTATTTTTTACCCTGCCAGCTGAGGGTGGGGTTGAGATACAAAAAAGAATCTTTAAGAGACTGGTTCACAGCACACAGAATAAAACCATGAAAATTACTGTGTTTACAGCTTACTGAAAGCTCCCCAGTTGCTTCATATACAAGAATATCTATGCTGACCCACCATTTCATGCTGACATCATCGAGATATAACTTTTTTTTGTGAATAGGAGAACAGATAAAATGCAGCACTGGCAGATCTGGCATTCAACATTGAAGAAATCAAAGACAATGTTTGCACCAATTTTGGGGTTACAAAGCTTCTGACTTATGCCCAGTCTGATTTAAAGCCCATTACTTCTTTCATGTCAACCCTACTTACAGTTTCAATTCACCACTGCTGTCACAGACAATATGTCATTCACACGTCTTTCCTTTTCAGTCAGATATTTGAAACAGCATGCAAAATGGGTTTTGGAAATTGATGTTATCTCTCAGTTCCAGCAGTAATCGGAGGCCAGGTCACTGATTTTTACAGAATAAACAAACAAAACCCCCACTAACTTTCTGATAGTAGAGTTGGGAATGAACATCTCAATTGGATGAGTAAAGCAGACTGAATGGTATTGGAGAACATAAAGAAGGTTGCTTTCCTCCCTGACTTCAAGATCACTTACCCCATTGTGTTGGTTTTGCAAGGCATGGTTTTCGGTGAGAAGGGAAGAGGCCAGCCCTGGAAGTGATTTTCTGTGAGGAGCTGCTACCAGCTTCCTCCCTGCCTGGCAAAATCAATCGCTGGCTGGCTCTGAGAACAGGCAATGAGAAGGGTTGGCAACGCCTCTATGATAACAGATTCAAGAATGAGAAAAATCCATGAGAAGCTTTCTTTCCTGCTGCTCTCTGAGGGGTGGGGAGGGGCCGCCAGGCCCATCCCGGCGCGGCCACCCGGGTCGTGCTGCCAGGGGCCATCCCGGCGCCGTGAGCGGCCACGCGGCCAGGACCGTGCGGCCCGGTTAGCGCCGGGAACGCCCATGTGGCCAGAAGTGGGCAGAGATCGGTGCAGGCGGACTGCACCAGGCGGCTGCTGCTATCTCGGCACGGCTCACAATTAACTTTATTTGCGTAGCTGCTTCTGGCCAGCCATGCTGAGAAGAGAGGGGCAGAAGCGGTGGCAGTAGTTGCTCCTTTTCAGCGCCCCACGTGAGGAGAGGCCCTGAGTGCAGCCAGTGGCCGGTGTGCTTTGCACGGTGCCGGCTGGGACTGCATGACCAGCAGTGAGAGGCATGGCAAGCAATTCCCCCATGCAGAGCCTGGACAGAATCAACTTTTCGGTGCTGTGGAACTCTATAAAAACTTTTCAGTAGATAGAACATGAGAACAAACAAGCCTACGAACATCAGTTCTCTCTCAAGTCACAGAAAAAGGAAAAGGTGGAGACGTGAGGAGAACAACATGGTGACATTAAGGTCGATGCAAAAGAGGGAGGGGGAGGAGGAGCTGTTCTGTGTGTCAGAACTGAGATTCTTCTGCAAACCGTGATGAGGGCTATAATACAACTACTTCCCTTTAATTCATGTGGTGGCATAGGGGGATGCAGAATTCACACGCAGCCTGTAAAATAAGGTGCTCACACTGGAGTGTGTGGATGCTGAGAAGCTATGATCTGGTGAGAGGTTTGAAAAGTAAGAGGGACAACTCTTGCTTCCAGACATAGAGGAAGAAGACCCTTGCTTTTATACTACAACAGCTCATCCTTTAAAAACTGTACCTCATGAACTATTGGCAAATGAAAAAGCAGTTGTGGGAAGAACTGCTTTGCTTGTGCGAAGGACTCATACTGTAGCAGGTTTGGGCAGGACTGCTACATTGAAGACTGAGCCAAAAATGTTGTTAAGTACCTCAGCCTTCTCTTCATCCATAATTACCAGTTTTCCAGCATTGTTTATCAGGGTGGTACAACTTCTTTGACTTCCTCTTCTGGTTAGAAGCCTGTAGAAGCCATTCTTCTTATTCTTTGCATTGTTAGACTGAGTTCAGTTTGAAACCCTCTTCTTATGATGAATTTATAAACTTCTTACACACTTAGAAGAGTAAGGCTGACAGATAGGTTGTCATTTCTTTAAAGCACTCTCTAATACACTTCCTTGAATTATTTCTACAGTCACAATAGTGCCATGCTTATTAAAAATCAACTGTAGTGTTTTGTTACTCCCAACACACACTGGAAAAAACCCTATTGTTAATTTTTTTGGTCAAGCACAGATTGTTAAACCTGTATTTCAGCACAGTATTTTAACAGCGATGTAGTTAAGATGTTTGTCATTCTTGCCATTTTATTTATCACTTCTTTCAAATGTTTCAAATAAAAGTACATATGATTTTTGCAGACATTTTGCAGACTTAACCTATGTCCTTAGGTTTAAATCTGTCATAAATTTAGAATAGAGAACTTTACCTAATTGCAAATAAATTCAATAGTCTGACGAACAGGCAGGATTGTGTGATTTAAATCAAAACCCCTCTCTAGAATCCATAAAAATCATACTGCATCAGTATGCAGTGTAAAGAAACACAACCTCTCATTCATCATACTTAATTATAAGGAATAACTGGTTTTCTGCAATATATTGGAAGACCTTGTACTGAAATGTGACTCGGCTCTCACTTCAGTAATCTATCCCTTTGTATTCTGGAACACTCTCTTTAACACCCTTGGAAGTTGAATTTTCTGACAGAAAATGTAGAGTGCTGGTTCCATGCATTATAGGAGAGGTTCTTCATGGCTGCGATTTGACAGATTTTTTCATTTGATTAATTCTTTGACCTGGTGGTATATGTTAAGCCTGAATATTACCATTTCTGTCTGCTCTGAGGCCCTCAAAGTCAAGGCATGGACCTATCGAAGTGATTTCAGAGAAGAGCCACCAAGATGATCAGAGGGGTGAAGAATGTCTCCCGTGAGGAAAGGCTGAGAGAATTGCAATTGTTCAGCCTGGGAAAGAAAAGGCTTTGGGGTGACCTAGTTGCAGCCTTCCAGTACCTNGGTTGGAACGAGATGTTCTTTAAAGGTCCTTCCAACCCAATGCATTCTAT
>WAAE01023670.1:0-15732 GCA_013400495.1 Nicator chloris | reverse complement strand
TTTCTTAGATGCAATCTATCCTTTGAAGGAAAAGAAGGAAAAAAGATCTCTGGTGACTTTTTTGATATTATTTTGTGCTATAACTCTAACTGCAAGTATACTGAGAGGAAAAAACATCCGGAGGGAATAATACTAAAGCAATGGTTATGGATTTCCAGAATAAAGATTTCTGCTTCCAGCAAAGTCAGGATCTTATTAGGTGATGAAAATATCCATAATTTGGATTTTATCTTTAACAATGCAGAGGACAAAAACTCAAAAAAAGCCCCGAACCCTCTTCCAATTGCATCTTTTATATAAATAATAGAGGGTAAAAGGGTGGCCAATAAAGGATAAAATTATGCATTTATTCAGACAAAAGAATTATTTTCTATGTAACTTCTTTCCAAGTTATATATAAGTATATCGATAGTGATAGCTTATTCTTTCAAACAAAAACGTTTTAATGCTAGGCAAGACAGACTCACTTTACAGCTTTGCTCTATTCATGTCCTGTAATGTTTAACAGAAAAATATAAACAACTAATTATTCACTCAGTCATGTATATGCCATCAGACCAATCTTTTGTGGAAAGTGGCTGCATTAAATGTTGCTTGTTTGAATGCACTTCCACCTGTCACAAAACAAGGTAAGAAAAAAATAAAATCCTGAAAAGTTGAAATCTCTCCTTACCTTGACAAACACAACATAAATCAAGAGCTCCGGGTTATCTCTCAGTAAATATAAACACATAAAAGATTCAGAAAAGGGTTGTTTTAAACAAGTTACTTTACAAAACTTTCTTTGAACCTTCAGGGTTCAAACATTTAACTGTAAGTCAGAAAACTTTTGTGACAGTGACTGACCCCACTTCTTTCCTGCTCCCTTTGATAAAAGGTATAACCCAATAGACTTTCTATTAAAAAAAATCTTAGTCTTCTTTGATATGCTGGACCTTTATGTCAGAAAGCTGTGACACTGGGCTCTGGGACTGCTATTTTTAGTCTTTCAATAGGTTTGGAAGAGGGAAAATCATCATCTTGAAATTATCTGTAGGGTTTGAGCGAAGCAAAGATGCAACAAAAAAATGTCCATTTACATTTTCCAGCATAGACAACATAGACACAAAAGTCTGTAAGAACACCACTGTGCAAGGAAAAGAAACCAAGTTTAAACTGGATATTCGAGACAAAATTGTGATAGTGTCTCTCATCAGTTGGGAATCCTGGCCTTATTTCCTCATGAGATCCTGCTTACAGGCATCATATCTTGTATCTCAGGTTCTCCTTGGAGAGAATGCCTATCAGCAAAGTTTATGCTAAATTTTCTGTCCAATGCACATGAATCCTTTTTTTTTCTCCTGTGTTCCTCTTATCTGCCCATTTCTTCTGTTTCACCCCATTTCTTCTGTCTCTATTTCATTCAGGCAAGAGTGGTATCAAACTTGAATAAATCAAGGATGGATGCACCTGTTTTGAATAAGCAGTTATTCTGCTGACAGATGGATTTCTTCATCTTATTGATGAGTTTCCAGCTTAGTAAAGGTAACTCCTCAGAACTCCATCATCAAAATGATGAAATTTTAGATTTGTACAATTTCACATAAGCTTACTGGAAAATACTATTGCTAAAAACACTGCAGTGAATTCAGAGTGTTGGGCACTATTACCAATACTTGTTCTGAGATGTGATCTGTTTGCAACCTCTTTAGAATGTTAATAGGTTTTAGACTTAAATTCAAGGTGCATTTTTGAGGAATATAATAAGGCCAGTAAACACATCCTAGCAAGGAGTATTTAAATGTTTGAAGCTCAGCTGCATAGAAGCAGCATTACTTACATATCTGTATACACCTGAAACTTTGCAAGCAATATATTAAATTGGGAATCTAATTGCTAAGCTTTCTTTATTCATATTTTTGCAGTGAACCTCACAGAGAAATTATGCCTGGGGTTTTTTGTTTGCCTGTATTTACAAATTGTAGAATTTAGCTAATTAAACTAAATGTCTATGTTAACTGACTTGGCTCTAATTTACTGTAAAATTTTACAATGTATTTATTGGGTTCCAGGTCATTTCTCTTAGAGCATATTGGTTTAGCAAGAGCACCTCTGAGTTCCTATGTAGATTCTGAAAGCCAGACTGTGACCAAGGTGTTATTGTCTCTTTGTTTAACACCTGCATGTGTTTCATTTACCTGTCAGTTTTGTCTTTATTTCTGCATTCCAAATGAGCTCCAGCTGCACACCTCATAAACTGATGTTATAAAGAGACACTTAAAAAACTTTCAGGAATTCACAAGGTGATTAAATGTTTCAATGTAGGTACCTCATTGTATCTAAAATCTGTAGTATGTAAGGTTGTGTAGTAAGGCATTAACACTTTGTACAGAATTGTCCAGTTTTCCTGTTACCTTTGGCAGAAGAGAAATAGGTATGATTCACTAAGCTGGAAATCAGTGTAACACCCTGCATCTGTTGCAACACATCAAGGTGCAGTTCACATGAGTCCTAAGGTGCTATCACCAAAAATTCTTTTCACATTCACATTCAGTTATTGAAAAGGAGATATTTTTTGTTGGTATTGTTGGGCTTTGAAGGCTTGCTAAACTTTTCTCTTGAGAGAATTCTGTTCTGTTATTATTCCTGCATTTCTACGTGACATACTATGACTCACACTCAGAATTTCATGGCTTTCTTAATTTTATCAGCTCTGTGGAGGAGTTGAATGAAAAAGGTTTGTTGGGCTAGGCTGAAGTTTGCAGATCTTGAAACAGCCATTTGAACAGCACTTAAACAGTTAAATCCAAAACTGTGATCCTGGAAACCCTGCTGAGCTATTGCCTAATCCCAAGGGAATCTGAACCATAAATGGACTGTAAGTTCAACTTCCTGGAAAAATCTTCTTGTATCTTGACAGTGACATCTTCCTTTCCAACTCACCTGATTGCTCAGTCAGGAAAAATACCCATGTTCTTCTCAGACCTATTGAGGGCTCACTTTCATGTAAAATATAGTAATTGTCAACTATCACCAGGGGAAAAAAAAAACAACAAACCAACAACTCCAAGTAATTTCCTCAGTTCTCTCCCCTACCTTTATTGATTCTATTTTCTTCCTTTTTTTTTTTTTTTTCCCAGGCTGTCTTCTGCTTCTTGATTCTACACAAGCTTGTCCCAGTCTGATGATCTGCGGTTGCCTTTGCTTCTTCATGCTCTAGCCTCTGCCTCTGTTCTTTCTCTCCAGGCATGTTTTAATTATGGATAGGCATCAAGTTATCTCCTGGCAGCTGGAGTCCAGAAATGGCTTGAAAAATCTGGGGGAGAAAAAGCAATTCCCTCCCCATAAGAGAACAACACAGTACGTAACTTCCTCTTGGAGTCCCACGAATGTAGTGAATGTGATGGTTGTGCACGTCCTGCACAGTACAGGAATACAGTCAGGGAAGGCAAATCTTTGCAGAATTCACTGCTAAGTCCTGACCCATGCATTATGTTACTTCAGGATATGCAAACTTCATTTTAATATCTGTATAATAGAGGAAGATCTTTAGGAAATATGGAAAAGGCAGATCCTTATCTCTTGTCAGTCCTCTTTCAAGTTTCATGTTCTGCTGCAGGTGTTATGGCTTCTGTGTGAATTTGCTCCAAGAGTTTAATAGGGCATAAAAACATGTTTATTTTTTGTTTCTTTTTCTTAAAAATAATTGTGCATTTTTGCCTAAGATTTGTCTAAAAATCTGAGACATACTGCTTGCGAAAGTTTGATGTATTGCTTTCGGTTTTTCAAAATTAGTCGTAGTTAGTGAAATAAAATCAAGGAGGATTACAAACTTAGATATTTGACATAGAAATACATTACAAACAATATTTGACATAGAAATTCTTTCCTGATTATTTCAAAAGCCAGGCATACTTTCACCCAAGACAATAACAGGATCATTCAAGTGCTTCCCCTGGGAGAAAAATCCTCTAGTGCTTTACCTCTCTTGAGATGAAAAAGGAACTCTATGAAGACTTCAGAGGCAGAAGGACTTTTTTCCTGGACTAGTCTCTTGTTGCAGTCATCTTGCATACTTGCTGCAGGTATACTAACAATGTAAACTGCATTTCCATGCTTCATGTGGCAGTTTTGCCTTTGGATAGTCACTACACTGTTTTCTAAGCAATTGATGAATTCAAGCAGCCAGCTGTATTCACTGAACTAGATGAGGTTTCACTAGTGTGGCTGTAAGCAGAATTTGACCGATAAAATGGTCTCTTTCTTCTCTGCAATATTGCTTGTGTCTGCTGGTGACAGGGTTGCTTGTTTTATCTCAGTGCTTTTATCTGTTCTACTCTCCAGTAAGACCCTTCTTCCAAATGGCTCCATGCTTCCAGGCATATTTTAATAATTCATCACAAAAAGCTAGAGTAAGCAAGATAAATAACACAGCATGATCTATGGCTGTGCCTCAAAGGCAGGAAGCACAAATCGTGTTTAACTACATAAACATCAAGCTCTCATCTCACTTTACAGACAGGGAGGGAGCAGTACACTTAGTAAAAAAATCCAGCTAATCCATAAACACCTGACTTAATACTAAAAAAAAAGAGAAGAAATAAATGGGAAAATTCATAAAATAGATGGTAATTATTTAAAGGAAACATTATTCAAAAATATAAAGGTGCATTCATGCACATAACAGTTAATAAAAAAATTACTAATATATAGAACCAACTAAATATGTCAGTGGTAAATGTCAGCTCTATTTCTCTTATATTGTGTTTTTTGGCTTTCTGTGAAGAAAACCCTCAATAATTATTTAAGGTCTTTGTTGAAACTGAGGACTGTGCATATTATTCAGGATTATTTTGACTATTTATGTAGAACTGGCTCATAAAAATATGTCTGACCCTGCAACTACTCGACAGTTGAGTTCTCTCTTTGTCCTCCTTCCCTACTCGTTTCAAAGACTGTATTCATTCACCTTCCCAGCTTCTCTAGATTCTTAGCAAATTCTTACTTCTATACCTGTCCCCACAATGCCTAGCTCTTTCTCTAATCTTTTTTTGGTTACATAGTCTGTCCATTCATCATATTTCTAAATATTTATCAAAATAGTTGATAAAATATTCCCATGTTCACTGTATGCTCCAGGGAGAGCAAAGACATAAACATCCCCAAACACCTGGCAGTGGAAAGTGAAGCTATAAAATGGCAATGTGTAGGGGAAAAGAGGGCAGTTTTTTGGGGATACCCAGTGGGAAAAAAGAGTGGCAGCTTAAAATGTTCATAATAGCATTATCTTCTGCTCTATGCCTTCTGTCCCAGCTTGTGGATGAGAGGAGAGGATTAGGAAACCATGGAGAGAGCAGGGAGATAAGGTTTGCTGTGCAGACACCAGGGAACAAACTCTGTCTATGATAGAAACACACCAGGAGATGCGCCAGAAATGTCCGATAGCCTCACAGATCTTTAAGCTCACTGGCTTTTCTGGCACTTTTCTTCTTTCTTGGAGATTTGTAGAAACATTCACTCCCAACAATTCATCACAAATCTTGTGCTATGTCTTAAAAGATTCCTTTAACTTAGATATTTGTATACAGCAAGCTTGCACTCTGAGAATCTCTCTTTTCAAATGATGCTTTTTCTTCAGTCCCAAGTCCATTATTTGCACCTTTCTCTTCACATTCTGTATTTTTTCCTGTAATTCTTTTAGTCTCATGAAATTCCATTCATTTGCACTACAGATTACTCACAAATTGAGTCATTGGCTCAAGATAGAGGACTGATCAAACAGCTGCTTTTATGTATTTTTAAATAAGAGTGGCAGTGTGGATTGATAAAACTCTCTTCATTCACCAGGACTTTTATCTCTCCACAAACTGTAAGTTGTGCAGAAAAATCTGTGACACCCATGAACATTCTCACATTGGCAATTGAGAGGGCTTGATACAGATGAAGAACAGCCATGATGAGAAGGGTTTGGGTGGATGAGAGGTTGGACACGAGCCAGCGACGTACACTTGTACATCCAAAGTGGCTTGGCCAGCAGGGCGAGGGAAGGGATTCTGCCCCTCTGCTCCACTCTGGTGAGACTGCAATGGAAAACTGCATCCAGCTCTGGGACTTCAGCAAAGGAAAGATATCGACCTGTTGGAGCAAGTCCAGAGGAGGCCCCCAAGACGATCAGAGAGCTGGAGCACCTCTCCCATGGGGTAAGGCTGAGAGAATTGGGATTGTTCAACCTAGAGAAGAGATGGCTGTGGTTAACCTAATTTCAGCCTTCCAGTACCTGAAAGGCACCTGTGAGAAAGATGGAGAGAGACTATTTACAAGGGCATGTAGTGACAGGACAAAGGGGAATGGCTTCAAACTGGAAGACTGTAAGGTTAAATTAGACAATAGGAAGAAATACTTTATTGAGGATGGTGAGGAACTGGAACAGATTGTTGAGAGAAGCTGCGGTTAACCCATCTCTGAAAGTGGTCAAGGCCAGTGTGGATGGGGCTCTGAACAGCCTGGTGTAGTGGAAGGTGTCCTTGCCCATGGCAGAGGCGTTGGAACTTGAGGATCTTGAAGGTCACTTCCAAGCCAAACCATTCTATAACATCACTTAAAGTGTATGAATTTGGACAGCACCTAGAGGGGTTAAAGCAGGCTAAATGTTTCCAGCCCATTTTTTTTTTAACACTTTAGTAATCTTATTGATCACTAACCATATAATGTACAGATTTAATCATGTAACTATCAAATATAATAATTGCTGAAGGACAATGCATTGGGGTTGCATGGACAGGTTTTGGTAACGGGGAGCTGCAGAGGTGGTTTTGATACCTAAAGATTTTTAGCCTTTTTCATATTTGTAGCTTTGTAGATTTTTAATATATAGTTGTATAGCTTCAAGTACTTTTCCTGTCCTCTATTGCAGTTTAGCTGTTTGTGCATATAGCCATATTTGTGCACATCGGAAAGCTTTAATTAAAGAGTTGCTTTTTATCTTATCACTCTTAATATTGTTTGGAAAGGTTTTCTCTCTTGATTCCAGGCAACAGTGCCTGTGAGAAGCTGCCAGAAGCTTCCTCCATATCCAACAAAGCCAGTGCCAGCCAGCTCCGGGACTGATGTGCCACTGGTCAAGACTGGGCCAATTAGAAATGATTGATAACCCCTCTGTGATAACATGTTTAACAAGGATAAAAACCAAAAAAAGTTATTACACAGATATAAATGTGGCCAAAGATGAGTGGGGTGAAACTATTATGAGAGGAGCAACTGTGCAGACACCAAGGTAGTGGAGAAGGAGGGGCAGGAGGTGCTCCAGGCAGGAGAGCTGAGATTCCTCTGCAGCCTGTGATGAAGACCATGGTGAAGCAGCTGTGTCCCTGCAGCCCATGGAAGGACACAGGGATCCAAATATCCACCTGCAGCACTTGGAGGACCCCCAGGCCAGAGCAGGTGGATGTCTGACAGGAGGCTGTGATCCTGTGAGAGGCCTGTGCTGAAGCAGGCTCCTGACAGGGACCTGCAGACCCATGGAGAGATGAGCCTGTGCTGGAGCAGGTTTTCTGGTAGGATTTGTGACCCTGTGGAGAACCCACCATAGAGCAGGCTGTGCCTGAAGGACTGCACCCCATGGAAGAGTGACCCACACTGGAGCAGTTTGTGAAGAACTGTTGCCCGTGGGATGGCCTCACACTGAAGAAATTCCTGGAGAACTGTCGCCTGTAGGAGGCACACCACACTGGAGAAGGGGAACCTGTGTGGAATGAACTGACCACGACCTCCATTCCATCTCCTTGCTCTGCTGGGAGGAAGGAAGTAAAGCCTGGGAAGGAGGGAGGACTCGGGAGAAGCTGTTTTTAAGACATATTTTACTTTTCATTTTCCTGCTCTCATTTTGTTAGTATTAAGTTCCATGAACATCCCAAATTCGAGTCTGTTCTGCTTGTGAAGGTATTTGGGCAATGAACTCTCTGTTCTTATCCCTACTCAGGAACCCTCTGTTGTATTTTCTCTTCCCTGTCCAGCTGCAGAGGCAAGTGATAGAGTGGTTTTGGTGTCCAGCCAGGGTCAACCCACTGCTTAAAAACACACATTTGACAGGGGATTATGTGAATGTGTCTATTGTTGTTGTTACCTTTTCTGTGCTCATTTTGAGACAAAATGTTCCTCTGCCATACTACAAGTCCCATCTTCCTGGGACTCCTCCATGTGCAATGTACAAACTCCCAAGACTTGGGACACAGGAACAGAAAGATTTCGCTTCTCTGGTAAATTGTGCTTGGTGTGAGAAGAAATCTTCAGTTAATATTTTATACAGTAGCTATATTCTTTCCCTGATGTGTTTGAGAAAATTAAGTGCTGCCTGTAATGTGAACTATGGGATTAGACAGCAGGTTTTTGCTTCAGGTAGTCATAAACTTTTTCAAAAGGCTTTGAAATATCAGTATCAGTTAAAAAGTCTTAGTGGGAAGTTAGCTACTGTGGAGATTTAATGGAAATTTTCAATACAGTGCCTTTGTTCAAAGAATGAGATGAAGTTATCATCGAGCTGTGACAGAAGATAGCAGTTGGATGCTCCAAGAAGCAGGTATCCTCTCATGAAACCCATGTGTACTGAAATTATGCTGTAACACCCTGTGCTGTTTTCAGGACGGTGCTGGTTTTGTCAGACTCCTCATTTCCTGCATGTGTGACATACCTGCCAAGGATTCTCTTTGGGGCAAAATCATCCTGCATTTGGGTTTTCCATCTCTTGCCCTAGCAAGCCTTTCCTAAATTTCTTATGATTTTTGTTGACCCTACTCTTATCACGTTAACTTATTCTCTTCATTACTTTCCATTTCTAAGGAAATATTTTAGCATTTCAACCATCTGAATAATTGCTAAGAGAATAAGTGGTTGTTGCATGTAAAACATACAGATGAAATGAGTTAGGAGCAGACATTGTCCAATGGAAAAGATCTAAAATTTTTGAAATTATTTCATTTAGAGGAATTTTAATTTAAAAATTTGGAAGTAATCAGCTAACATAAAATGAATGCACGAAATATGATACATCTTTAATTTTTTCCCAGCATATGGTGTGCATAATACTTTTGACAGTCACCAAATTGCTATTCACTAGCTCTTTAAGAAATATACAAATAAATATATATAAATATAAATTATTTCCAAGAGCTAGGAAATATTTACAGTGGTTTAAAAACAATATTTCACATAAGCACTTATTTCCTTTTTATCTGTGATGTTCTCAGAAAAGGTAGGTTTCACTCTGGTCTATCTTCTTGCTGACTTAGCTGCAGGAAGATCACAGTAGAATAACTGATCAATACTAATACACATTTTTGTGACAACACAAGCAGAAAGGAACCATAGGTAGTCCCTGATGCTATAAAATGTTGACTTGTATACACTGACATGATAACACAAGTTTATGATGGAGTTTCTAAAGTTTTTTATGTTTTAATAGCATCTTGCTTTTTACAGCACTGTTTGTTTTTACTCCAAAGGGACACAAGAAAGAAGACACTTTAGATTATTTTATAAAATACTTAAAAACATATGTTTAAGCTTTTGGAAATCTTCAAAGAGGTTTTGTAAAACACAAAACAGGAGCAAGCACAGGGAATCTCTCATGCAGTTCTATACAGGTATTTATTCTGTTTCTTCTTGTTTTCATCATCTCCTGCGAGGTCCTTTTATGAGATTTAATTGCAACAGAGAGGTCCTGAAATGCAGTGCTGATTTTTCACACATAGACTGCTACTCCATGTGTAATTCTGCAAGAAATAGTGGTAAAAATATTTTACTCATTGTTTTACCATTCCGGTGTAACAACACTGTTATGAAGTTACAAAGAAAAATCAGTTTTGTTCCAATCCACATACATTGCTGTGTAAACATTGTTTTTGGTGATCCGGTTTTCATTTTGCCTTTAGGAGCTGGGAAGGAGAGAGGGGTGAGTGAAAGGTGTTTTTGAGTTCTTATGTTGCTTCTCATTATCCTGCTCTGATTTTGTTAGTAATACATTTAATTTATATCCCCAAGCTGAGTCTGTTTTACCAGTGATAGTATTAGGGGAGTGATTTCTCACGGTCCTTATCTCAACTCATCAACCTTTTGTCATATTTTTTCTCCCCTGTCCATTTGCAGAGGAGAGTCACAGAGAGGCTTGGGTGGGTGATTGGCATTCAGCCAGGATCAAGCCACTACAGCTATTTTTATAAATTAACCAGCATTTTTGTTGCTTTAATTCCCAAAATTGACCACTGTCCTTCACATGCATTACTGTTCATTGACAGTTAGGATGGGACTTGGTGCTAAAGCCTGAGTCAACACTCACAAAGTGGGGAATCACATATTCTAGGTTATTCTGTCTTTTATTTTCTATGGAAGAGCCAAGATGACCACCCTCAACCAGACATTTGAATTTCAGTCATCAAAATTTCAGTGAAGTGTCTCCCAGGCACAGCACATAACTTGCATTCTTGTGGCCTTTCAGACCTTTGGTTTCAACGTTGGTCCATTCTGTGCAGTCTGTAAGAATTCAGCTGTGAAGAGATTTCTTTGTAAGTTGGAGTTCCCCTGATTGAAAGTCCAGCCCAGCAGAATGAGTCCAAGTAAGAACACGGGTGAAACAGGTGAAGGTGCACAGACCACACAGCTGCTCTCCTGACCAGATTGTTTTAGAGTCTTTCTGCCAGAGACATTACTCATGGTAGGTAGCAATGTACACACAGCTGAAGTGCCATTTCTGATTTCATCTTTTCTAAGCATTTGGTTTTGACAGTGATATTCATAAGGTGATTTTTATGAGTTTTAAATATTGTGTGGGCATGATCTTTTCAAAGAAATTGATTTATGAACAGTATTTGATGAACTTTCTGTTTTTCCAAGATTCCTTGCATCAAAAAGAAAATAGTACCTTCAAGCTGGCCATAACAATAATATTTACCTAAAAAGGTGGCCAGTTTTTAAAGATCATGAAACCAACATTCAGTTGATTAGTACAGCTAAGCATTGACTTCTGTGACAATTGCAAAAATATTCATGAACGTGGCGTTTTTTATTTTTATTTCTGGTCAGTTTCTTTCACATTATAGCTTACTTTGACTTTATGTAAATAGTGCCAAACATTAAAGGCTAACGTGTTGAAAAATGGTTTTTAATCTACTACCTTCCAAGAGATTGATTTGGATGTGTCTATGCATTTTATTAAAGGTAATGGCACCACTGTTTCTGATGCTGAAATTTGGAACAATTTTCAAGCACTTTTTATAACATCTTATTATCATCCTTCTGATTGTGCTTCTCCATTGCTTAGATGAAATGTCAAATATTATATGCATGTGTTCATGCTCTAAATCTCTGATTATTTTACTTGTTTGTTTGATGGTCAGAAGACATGAATTCTGTTCTATTTTACTATGCTTTTATTGCTTTGTCACACCAATCACAAAGGGATATATCTGTTTCATAATTTTTAAAAAGGTTAATGTGACCATTTATCTCTCTTGAATGTATGCTACACACAGTATCTGCTTTATTGCATACTCATTACAGAACCAAAGCCTTGCACATTTGATCAAGAGTACACTCTCTTTTCTCTCATCCTCTCAAGACCTCTTGTTTGCCTGAAAACTTAATGTAACTATTTTTTTAATAATCCTTTTAATATTTTCAGAGAATTAGCTACCAGGTACTGTAATAGTATCTAGATAACAGAATAACTAGATATGCACATGGCCTTCTCTAACAGCCATAGCCTAATTTAAACTGTGCTAGCAGTGAAGCTACTTCACTGGAAGATAATTCCAATTTGTAGACTTGACTCCTGATAGTTCTTTGAAGAAATAGGCAGCAACAGGATTTACAGTTTTCTTCATTAATAATGGTGTCTCAGAGAAAAAAAAAAAAAGACTTTGTTATGTGGAAGATGCCCAGAAACCCTCAGATAAGGCTCTTCTGTGGTCCATTTCTATCTATGGGCACCCAGCTCTGTTTCTGAGTTATGGAAAATGTTGTGAGTCACCTGAGGACATCTGTTGCAGATATCTGTTGAGATAGAGAGCTGCAGCAGGAGGTGCTGAGAAGACCTGGAGCCACCTTGTAGTGATGTAATGGGTGCTATCTGTGGAATGCCTGTTACCTGCAAGAATGGGCTTGGTTTATGGAAAATCCATCAGTGGGTGCTGGAGATTTGGCGAGAGACAAGTCAAATAAATAAATAAAAACCAGCCCATGGAGCATCAAAGGAACTCTGGTGAGTCTGAAAGGGAGGACACCCTCCAAAGAAGCGAGCCATTGGTGCAGATATTTGCAAGGTGTAATGCACAGAACTGTGTGCTGCCTCGCAGATGCAATGGCTTAGGGGTAGAGTATGGATTAATCATGGCTTCATGCAATGGCTTAGGGGTAGAGTATGGGTTAAACATAGCTTCATGCAGTAGCCACATGTTTATGAACTCTGCTGGGAGGATTCTACAAGAGTGTCTGCTTTTCTGTTTGTGTACAGTTGTAATCCTTTGGACCCCAGCTGGCTCTTTGTTAAACCAGTGCAGATGCTTTCTTATCTTACTTTCCAGCAGTAGTATTGTGCTTAAATCATCTACTTTGTAGATGCCTGGCAACATTGACAAGAAAAACCTTATCTATCCTTGCTTAGGTAACCACTGGGAATGGCAAAGCAAATACTTGAATCTATTTAAATATGTTTTCATCTAGTTGGGACTTTTTAAAGGTGTAGGAGAATTGCAAAAATACTTAACTCATGAAGGAGAAAATAGCACAGTTGATCTATAACTGACAAATAGTACCAGCCAAAATAATGTTGTTCAGGTTTTCCTATTAGAAAGCTCAGCTGGCAAAGTCTACTTTTAAGAACAAGAAACAAAGTCAAGTACAGCACCTGCTATTCAGTTTTGGAAGGTACATCAGTATATGCTCTGGGATGTTGGATTGGCTTGTCAGTTTATTAAAAAAAAAAAAAAAAAGCCAAGAAATTGCCCTATGTATTACTATAGTCTTAATTAAAGATAATGAAAAGTTTCAGATATTCAAAGTTATCTTCTTAGCAAGAGCCATATGTGTGACGCTGAGGAAAAGATTCAAAACTTCAGGCTCCTTTCCAAATCAAGTTTGTTATATTATTTTCCTCAATAAGTTAAAAAGAGGATGGAAACCTCCTGTGCTTTTCAGTATTTTAGTTGCTTTGCAAGCATAGTAAGCATGATATGCCTGCATAGCCATAAACACAAAAGGGAGGATGTCATCAGCATTTTCAGCCTTATTTTTTACCAAGAATGTGACAAGGATTAGCAAACTAAGTAAATCTATGCTATTCTGAGTAAACGTTTCAGATCCTGCAAGAAAAATATTAATTTTTCAGCTGCTTTCTCTTCTTGCTAGTCCTCCACAATAGACTCAGTTATGACTAATTCTTCATCTCAGCTATCTATTTATTGCCCTCTGTATTTCATTCAGAATCCCAGGGGTGTCTTGTAAAAGCTAGATTCAGAGCTGCTTAAGATTCACCCTGGAAAATGTAAAAAGAAACAGAAAACATATCTACCATCCAACCTGTTTTATTCCCTAAAGGGGTCACTTTCTGATCCATGGGTTGTTTTTCTTTCTCTTTCAAACAGAGGAAGTCATTAACCCTGAAATATATCTTCAGTTGCCTTGTGCAGTGCAACAGGTCCACACAATTGAATGCCTCTTCAAGTCTTCAGCTTGTGTCCCCAGAAAGCATTAGGAGACAAAGATACTTACGATACTTATCCTTTCAGTAACTTCTCATTTTTTTAAAATACAGAAAAAAGGAAAGAGAATATTTATGGCAGTATGATATTCCCAATAGGAAAAAAATCCCAAGATTTTTTTTCATGATCTTTGTTAATCCCATTGGAATTAAATTAAAAATTAATTTTAAAAAAAGAGCATTAAAGGCATTTTCTATCTAGAAGGGATCTAAGCCAGGATTTCCTGATGCTGAATAACCTGGACTCTCAAAAGTTTCTGTCATGGATGGAAAACATTTGGATGAATGGGAAAATAAACTGTAGAGTCTTCCAGTTAACTTAAGCCCCTTGAAAAAGAACAGCAAAAAGACCAGTTTTTGCAGACTGGCTATGCAATATTAAACATCAGAAAAACTGACCCAAAAAGCACTCTAATTCTCAACTGTCTTTTGGTGTTTTTTTCTACTTTTACTTTTCCCTCTATACATAAAGCTTTGATGAAGAGGAATGAAGGGACAGACCTAAAGACAGGTTTGCCTGATGGTACAGCAATCAAGTTATATCTTTATCAAAGTGACATCCAGCAGAATGCACTGCAGGTCAGCTTGCAACGTGGCAAAAATACTTCACAGACATATAGTGCTGCACTGCAGAGAATGATCATGGACTGGCTGTTGCAGAAGCAAGATGAACACTTCTGATCAACTTGTTGCCCAAAAAACCCCAATAATTTTTTTTTCCTCCACCTGGAAATTAAAGGAAGTCTATGTTTCTTTTTAAGACTAAGAGACTACCTCTGATACTGCCTTTTTAAAAATTTTTATTTTTACTCTGGTCTGGACATGCTGATCACTTCTAAAAATTTAAAAGTGATTTTACAATTCAGTAATGGAGAATGCTTAATTTTTTTTAATTGCACAAAAGGAGTGCTCAGTACAGGAAGTATACTTCCAGTCCAGCCCCACTCATGTGCTTTCTGATTGCTCCTGGAGATGTTCTTTGGATGAAAGCTCCTGTCAAACTCGATAAAATGACTGACAAGGCCAAATTGGCATGCATTAAGGGAAATGACAAGAGAGAAGCTTAATCATGCCTGTACCAATAGATTGAAGCTGTTTCAGTGATCACACTGCCATCCTGTGTGTGTCAGTAAGGCTTCACTTTCATCTCTGTAGAAAAAGCTATGAGGCAAAAAGGCAATTGGCCTTGATTGCATGCTGAGAGAGGCCAAACAGAAAAGTAAAGCCTTCTTGGCACTGATAGCATAACAGGTCACACTAATACACTCTGCTGTGTTCCACAAAACAAATGGGTAAATTCTAGCAAAATGCAGGAATTAATTCTTTTGCATGAAGAAAGCTTTGAAGTATACCCATTGGCTCTCTCAGTCCCTATCCCTGACCCAGTTCTGTCAAAAAAAAAAGTCAGTGCTAAGTGTGGAATGTTGTTAGATGGAAAAAGCCAGCTGAGTAAACATCAGGTTGGTCCTATATAGTGGCTATTACTACAATACTATTACTACAACTTATATTAAATATAAGCTGCTAATTAAGGAAAGGTTAGCCCAGCCCTCTTTCATATTTCCAAGTGAGTTTCTTGAACATCCACCATGAAGAATTTAGGTTTCTCCGTAACCACAGCCTATACTGGAGGCTCAAAAACTCTCTAATGAGAATTTTTGAGCAACATAGCTGGCAAACCTTTCGCCTCTTGGGTCAGTATGGGAAATACAAGAGTCCAGTTTGCAGATAAAAGTCCTGAGTGTCTTGCTCTGTCATGCTGATTTTTTAGATTTTAATGTGCAGGATAGTCACAATAGAAGCATTATTCTGAGAAGCTGGAGCCTGTCAACAACGCTATAAGATAGCTTTGGAAGCAGATTTTATTCCATGGACTTCAACTGTCCACCCTTCAAGTGCAGGTGAACTCTAGGGCTGAGTTACCTTTTCAAATATTGTTTTTCTGTTTTCCTTATTTTCCGTAAGTATTGATTAGCATTGTTATTAGAGAAAAATACTCTCCACAG
>WAAE01023668.1:10502-44543 GCA_013400495.1 Nicator chloris | reverse complement strand
CTTCTGTTATTATCACCTTGGAATTTACCTGCGCAAATAGTTCTCTGTTGTATTCACTGTCTAAAGTTAGATGATTAACAGCATTAGCAGGTGAGGTGTGGAGGAATACCTGGATATTCTCAGAAAGTTGGTAATATTTCAGCTTGTGTTTTCTTGCTTTTCTACCTGTGTTTATATTATGGGATTGGGAGACAGAAACCATGGAGTCTGCATAATGGAAGGCTTCTTTTGCAATTAAGGGCAATTGCCCAGCAGAACTAGGGCAGAGTGGTTGCTATTGGAATTAATAACATTAGTAGAGATGAGATCCAGGTCACCAAAGTGCTCTAAGAATTGTTGGGCCACCATTTATGTAAGACAGCTTCAAATATCAGACAGTAAGTCATGATTAAAATGTTTTCATAAAGTAGTTGCAGCAGCTTTCTTTGGAGACCCCAAAATGTTTACCTCTTTAAATTTGAGTAATCTTCATCTACTATATATTTGGTTATTCATTGACTTTTAGCTGTCATGAAGATAAAAGTCCAAGACATGAATGGAGAGTATTAATTGCTCTTCTGAAGTCTCTTTAGGCACTCACATCAGAGTTCTTCATGTCCTATTCTGCAGTTCTGCTGTGCACTAGAGGAAGTTTCACCTTAATCTGTGATTTCTGCATGAATCAAATGTGATTTTTTCAGCAAAAGTAATCTCGTCTAGTTGACAGGGGAAAGCTGCTAAGATTAGTAAGCCTATCTGCTCTTCAGTCTGATTACCAAAACTGTTATTTGTAACTGAAGCATTACTTTTCACTTACCTGTTGCATCTCTATGCAAAGGTGAGCATAAGCCACTAGTTTTGACTTTGTGTCTAAAATAATAAGGGCTTTGGATGTTTCATTTCAGAAATGAAAAGGATTTGCCTTCTAAATTACTTGATGATGTGAAAGCCAATTTGTAATCGAGGTCACAGTAGACTGAGAATCCTTGAATATTATACGTTTGCTTGCTGGTATATTCTGTAATGTGTTTGTTTACATTTCAGGCTGTAAGAACACTGCAGATAAGATATATACAAATAGTCACAATCAAATTGCTGTGGTCTGAAATTAGCTAGGAAAGAGGAACTTAGTACTTTTTCTTAGGTATTTACTGGTCAAGTTTCATCATGTTCAGCATTGTTGGTTACCAGTAGTATGATACAGGAGACTAATTGTAGAATAATGTACTAACATAGTCTTGTGGCCTTGAAAGATTGAGATCCGTAATGAAAAATACTTCTCCTTGTATAATTCTCGTTTGAAAGGTTTTTTCTACATCTAGAGAGTTTATTGATTACCTTCTATGGAAGTTTTCTCACAGAAGAAAAAATAACTGAAGGATTTCCTGTAATATTCAGCTACAAAATCAAAAGCCAAGTTCTGAAATTATGTCAGATTCTGTAAGACATCTAGCAATAAAAATTGCCATGGAACATCTACATATAATGAAGAGTTTCTCTCCTTGTCTTAGATGCAGAATCCTGACACGTTATCAGCTATGTCAAACCCCAGAGCAATGCAGGCTTTGCTACAGATTCAGCAGGGTTTGCAGACATTAGCAACAGAAGCACCGGGGCTTATACCAGGGTAAGAATTGATCTTACAAATTTGGACAGGAAGTCTTCCCTTGTGTTACTCATTCTTTTTAGATTTAGAGATTTACACAGTCTTCAATATTAAAGATTTGTCCTCTTGCCTTTTTTAGTTTAATTAAACTTGTTTTAGAATCTGTCACATTTGAGTGCTGTGCAGTTCTAAACAGTGGTAACTCTGATCTTTGTCTCAGTACTTTACTCAAATTGTTACCCTCTCTTTGACAGAATTTGTACCCACTAATTAATGAGAATAGACAAACTAGTGTTTATCATTCAAGTGGTGTATTTCTTTTTCTGTAATTTATACAGATTTAATCCTGGTTTGGGTGGAGTGGGAAGCAGCGGAGCTCCTACAGCATCCACTGTATCTAGTTCTGTTTCCACTGAAAATACAAGTCCAGCTTCAGGAACTGCTGAACCTGGTCACCAGCAGTTTGTCCACCAGATGTTGCAGGCACTTGCTGGTGCAAATGCTCAGGTAAAGTACACCATTATATTCTAGATATTTTTACTTTTATTCTTAATTGTAAAACACTGGAAAGAAGACAGATAGTTGAGGGGAGAGCCCACTGGATGCTTCTGGTCAAAGGCCAGTACACGAGGCATAAAAGTGCTGTTGCAGCTGTGCAAGTAAATGCTGAAAAAACATCCTCTGTCCTGATGAAAAACATGTCTCTGAAGGTCATACCATTGAGACAGTGTAGAATTTTGCCATGAGTTTGTGTAAACAGGATCTTCCTATAAAGCACAGCTAACAGTTTGTCTTAGACGCAAGCTTTCTAACAATCAGCATTTTGGTAATTTTAGTCAATAAATACTTGGCTGTGTTACAGAAGAGGTAATCTTTATGTTGAGGAAAAATAAAGCTTGTGATGTCCAAGATTGCTGACAACAGTATAACCTTTGCTGTTCGACATTGCTAGGTTGAACTCTGTTCTGTTTAAAAAAAACAGCTTTATGCATATCTTTATGAAACTGTTCATGGGACATACATGTACCCAATTTAATTTGAGTCCTTCTCAATCAAACAGGCAGTTTTTCCTGGAGCTCAGGAATGTTATATAAGTGTAGATAATTTGATGGTGCTGACTTGTTAAAAAAATTATTCCATTGCTGAATGTATTTTGAATATATTCAGAATTTGTCTGAATATATTTTTTGGAACTTGGAAAAGGTGTAGTCAAAAACTTGAAAAGACAGAGTGGTGTGTAACCCACCTATGTTTAAATCGTGTATTTTGCTAAATGCATATTATGCTTTTATAGCTTGAAATTTTGTTCTTAGCAGTTACAAAATCCAGAAGTTCGATTTCAGCAACAACTGGAACAGCTGAGCGCAATGGGCTTTCTGAACCGTGAAGCAAATTTACAAGCACTAATAGCAACAGGAGGAGACATCAATGCAGCTATTGAAAGGCTGCTTGGTTCTCAGCCTTCATAGCAGTGTTTCTTTTAACTTGAAAAAATGTAATTTATTTTTGATAACAGCTGTTTAATCTTTCAAATTGCTTTATTTCATTCTGACTCTTCGGATTGTCTTGTTATAACTAAAACCAGTCTGATGCATTGGAAGGTGGAGTGCAGTAGTTTTCTTCAGACAGTGGGAATCAATGCATTTTCACTTTTGAGTGCATCAGTTCTTTTGTTCTGCGTTATTTGTGATTTTTTTGGAAACAGTATCAGCTTTCACAGTTGGATGAACTAGTTTTGTCTGACCTACAAATGGCCAATTTATTTACTACTTAAACAGTATCCTTCAGTAATAATTTATGTAGATTGCACATTAAAAAGGAAACAAATTAATTGAAGCTGTGGATACCAATACTGCTTATTGTGATTTTGGCATGTTTTTTTTTTCTTGACTAGCAAAATGCTGGAAGATTTATACCACTTGAGTAATCTACCATCTTTTGCTTTCATTTGTATAAAGTGTAAACACAATATATACAACAGAGACAGCTCATTTCTAGAGATTTACACAATAAAATAGAGTGAAATCGTGAGTAATAAAAAAACCAAAACAACAAAACCCCCCAAAACAACAACAAAACCCACCAAAACCACAAAACAAAACCAGGAAAAAAAAAGCCATAGGACTTTAATTTCGTATAGAATTGCCCAGGATCTTTGCTAACTATCGGAGAAAAAATGCTCAAGTAACTTCAGTTAAAATACACTCGAACTACTGGTACTGGTTGTCTCTTTACATTTAACTGTACAGAAACTTGCATTATAACAATATCTCAGTATTCACAGACTATGTGTAAATTAATTTTGTCATTGTCCAAATTGAAGAGCCACGGCCTTGTGCTCTGGAATTGCTTCTACGGCTATTTGGCTTGTTCCACTGAGATTTTAACATGTATTCTGATTTGTAATTGGAGAAATTACTTCTATTCATGGTCATGTGATACTCTAATTACTTTTAACCACCAAGTAAAAAAATACTGTATAGCTTTTGAGTTTCTCTTGGTAGTTACTTCTCTTGTGCACAGGTAATAAATGAATTAAAAAAAATCTTTAAGCATCTTGTTTCAGTGTGTTTGCAGTTGATCATTACCTAAAAATCAAGATGACAGTCTATCTTGAGAGCATTTGAGTGAACTCAAGCTCTGGCAATACTTACCAGCTCTGTGCTAAAATTAGTAAACAACTCCTGCTGTGTGAGGTGGAGGGAGGAGAGTAAGAGATGGATGATGTTGAAGACTTCTAGCTTAGATGAAGTGGAGATAGCAGAAAAAAAGTTGAAATTAATCTGCTATTTATTGCTCTTTCAGTTTAATTGACTTGTGCACCTTGAGGTTCTTTCAATGTTCTTGAACCTGATCTTCTGCATAGAGCAGTTCTTCATTTTCCCAATTCCTGTTCTCACCTTCTTCAACTTGGGTGGTGTGGCTGGAGCACTTGCCAGTGAAGGGAACAGTATGACTGGGTATGAGACAGTGGGTGCTAAGCCACTGTACTGTGCACAATTTGCTTCTTTTGGGTTTTGCTCCTCACTCTCTCTCTCTCTCTCTCTCATTATACTATTAAAAACAGCAACAACAATAATTTTATTTCTCTGGCTGTTTGGACAATTTCTCTGCATTACTCCCAGGCTACTTTTCCCTCTTCCCATGCTCTGTAAGCTACCTCTTAGTGTTTTAAATTTGTCCAGCGCTCCTTGTTCATCCATACAGGCCTCCTGACATTCTTTTCCAATTTCCTCTTTGTTGGGATGCATTACTCTTGAGCCTTGAGGAAACAATCCTTGAATGTCATTCAGCCGTCTACACTCATGGCTCTGTATCCCAGTATTCTACCAAGGACGTCCTCCAAGAGGCCAAATTAAGCTCTCCTGAAGTCCGGTGTAGTCATCTTGCTTCTCACTCTTCTTGTTGCCCCAAGGGTCTCAGTTTCGACTGTTTCATGGTCACTGCAGCCCAGCCTGCCCTTGGGCTCCACATTCCCCAGCAGCTCCTTGTTGCTGAGAACAAGATCCAGCCTAGCACCTCTCCTCTTGGCTCCTTTATTAGTTGGAGAGAGCAGTTGTCATCAGTGAACCTCCTGGAATACATGTGCTCTACTGTCCTGAGCCTCCAACAGGCTGTCAAAACCCGGAAGTGTGTGTAAATTCTCACCTGTCTCAGGAAGGTCTGCATGTCTATACAGCAGCCTTAACTGCAGCTATTAGCCCACTATTGAGCTGTAAAAGTGTTGGCTAACAAGCTCTTCAACTTCTGCAACAAACTTTCAAACTAGCTCCCAAATCTCACAATAAACTTCAGGTGTTAGAATATGATTGCTGGGATAAAACAGGAGATAATAGATGGAAAAGAGAGAAAGAAAAAAGTCAGTACTTACATCCTTCATTGGTCCTACTGCTATGTATGGTCTGGATCATGGGTTGACAGAGAATGCTGGAGACCGATCTCCTTCCTTTATGGTTTACCTGGTATATGCCTCTCATGTAAAATAGATTTTTTTTATGCCATTCGTGCTGTATTGTTCACATGTGCACAGTCAGTTATTTAGAGTTCTCCAGGAAATGAGGGAGTTAGTGGACTGTGGTGTCCTGACGCCCCATTTAGTGAGGTGTCTGGAACTTGACTCTTGACACAGGTACACTAAGCAGGAGTCTCAAGGCAGACTTGCAAGCTTAACAACTTAAGAAGGAAAAGGAAGTTGGCTCAGAACAGCACTGACTGCCCCACCTCTGCAGGACCCTCTCAATCCAATCAACACTTTCCCTGTTGCAACAGTCTGAATGTTTGAGCCGAAACATACCTAAGGTGCTTATGCCTGGTCCTCCAAATGGCTGTTGGGGTGGTTGGAATCCCCCACGAGGACCAGGGCTTGTGAATGTGAGGTTTTTCTTCTCTGCCTGTGGAGGGCTTCATTGGCTTGGTCTTCCTGGTCAGGTGGCCTGTAGCAGGCCTCCACCATGAAGTTACCTGTGCTTGCCCTCCCTTTAATCCTCACCCATAAGCTCTAAGTTAGCTCCTCATCCATTCCAGGTGGAGCTCCATGCATTCCATATGATCACTGACAGGTTGATACCTCTTCCTTGTGTCCCCTGCCTGGCCTTCGTGAAGAGACTGAATCCTTCCATTCCTACACTCCAGTCATAGGAGTTTGCCACCATGTTTCCATGATGCCAGTAAGATCATAGATCTACAGGCATGCATATGTCTCTATTCCCTGTGCTGGATGTGTTAGCACAGAGGCATTTAAGTTGGGTCCCCCAGTGAAAATTACTTTCTCTCTGGAGTGGCTGGAATCCCTTTGTGCTGCCCTCCAGGTGTTCTCCCGCTGACCTGCAGTCCCTCTCCATACTCGGTGTCTCTTGTTGGCTCTGGAACCTAACTGATATAAATAGGATGGCAAGTCATCCCACACCTTATCACTGTTAAATAGGATGATACCTCCCTCCTCCAAATCATAAATTGTTTAAAGCTGTATCAATGACTCCTGCTAACCCTTGACCAAAGACCCTCCTCTTTTGAAAGAGGTGATGCTTCTGATCCCATCTGATACCAGCAAGAATGGTGCTATCTTAGTTATCCCATTGTCAAACAAGACCAAATTTTGGCAGTGACACGAGCCTCAGAGCCACATGTTGATAGACTCAATCCATCTGTTTCTTTCAATCACTACCTGCCCATGGAAGAATGGAGGAAAATTTAACCTGTGCCCCTGATTCCCTCACCAGTTGTCCCAAGGCCTCTCTTTTGATGGCCTGTGGACTGACTACCTTTTGTGACTTCATCACCACATTCATGGAGGATCAGCAGTGGGTAAGTAGTCTGACCACTATTTTGGGCTGGGAAATTTCCTGGTGACGTCCTTAGCCTTGACCCTAGGGGTGCAGCAAAATTCCTTGAGGGGAATATTCCAGCATATTGGACCTTGCACTCTCCTTAGAAGGGAATCGTCTACCACTACAACCATTGTTTTCTTCCTGATAGAACTGATCTTGTTATGAGCTAACAAGAAGCTCTGGTGAGGAGGGACCTTCATCCTCATAATCTGTTGCATGACCTTCCTTATTTCTAACTATTGTACAAAGAGGCACCTAAAGGGAGGGTGAGATGGGCAAAGAGGGATCTTGCCTGTTGTCCCAAGCAAGGACTTGCCTCTGTTCATCATTTCATTCTGACCTTCAGGCAGAGGGAGGTTACAGGACTCTCTGATAAGAAGGGATGTGATGCTAAAAACTTAGTCGAAGGAAAACTCTCAAGTATCAGGGCAGCAGTAAGGCCTGTGAGAGAAAAGTTTTCCCAAAACATTGGTCTGTGAATAATTTAGACAATCTTTTTTCACCTAGTGTTTTGCTCCAGACTTGTTTACAAGATGTTTACAAAGAGGTGTTGTTCTGAGTGTCCAATCATGTCTCTCTTCTTGGAACTGTCTATAAAAAAGTATGTTTGTCTAATAAAGAGAGATTTGCCTTCTGAGTCTGGAGACTCTATGTTGTTACTTTCCCTGCCGTCCTGAATCCTTTAATGACAAAAGGATAGAGAGCAAGTAGTTTGTGTAGAATAATCTCTACTTTTTTAGTAATTTTCACAGTGACTATCAGGATCTCCAAATAAACTAATACGACTTTTGTGTGCCTTACTGATACCTTGAGTTAAAAAAAGTTAAGACTCCCTCATCATTCAATAACCTTTTTTCATAATTCAAAATTCTTTTTGAGAATACAATCCATGACATCCAGAAGGTCTTTCAGATGGAAGGGCAAGGGTGATGTGGGGAAGAGAACAGTTTTTACCAAGACACTAAATCCATGAATCTAACTAGCACAAATACTTCCTTGACATGTCATTCAGCTCACCCTTTTAAAGCATTTCAGTTGCATGTTACAAACTAAGAGACAATACATTTGAGGTAAAATTTCATTGCGATTTAGCAAGAGATGAAGTTTGACCCGAATTCTGTACTGAGCCTTCAGCTAAGCTTACTTCTTGAAGTACAATCAATATTTATCAGTAACTATTGCCAACTAAACTAGCTTTCTGGTACGTAGTGGTAAAATCACTGAGCTGTGTTTTGATAGAAGTTTTAATTTTGGCAGGATATATAGCAAGCAGATATATAGCAAACTTTATAAATAGGATAGACTTTGTATTTCATCTTTAATGACGAAAGAAAACCACACTTACTAGTTTAAGATTATGTTACAATATTTCTCTTTGTTCACCCCCCCTTCTCCCCCTTGCCTCTGTATCGATCTCTCTTTACAATTCTCTCTTCAGTGTGGATTTGGTATTTTTGGGTCTGAGATATTTTAGCTTGCTAGCAGGTGCTAACTTTTCCCAAGGAAAAAGTTCTCAAGAAAGCTTTTTCTCAAAACAATCTTGGCAAACAACTATTCTTTTTCAAAACAATTTTTCTCTAAGTGGTGTTTTGCTTTTCTAGTTCTCAAAACATTTTAGATGTTTCTCTAGTTTAACCAATGAGCTTAGAAAGGTGTTGTTCCGTTTCACCAATCATGTTAAGTCTGTATCAGAACACCTTATAAAAGTAGTAAGAATTAAAAAAGAGCCTTTTTTCTATGCTCTTCGCCTTCAGAAATATTTAAAGTCTCTCATCCTTTTTTCTTGTCCTATAACACTTCAGAGTTATCATCTACCTCTTTTTTTCAGATGAGCACTTAGATAACCTGTATTTGAAATCTGCAGCTTGCATTTTGGACCAGAAGGGCATGTGTGCCTGAAGGTCGTCTCTTCATTTTGCCACTTTCTTCTTTTCCTCTGCTGTGGACCAAGTGACCCGACAGGATTGTCTGCAAAACTGCCTTGCCTGATCATCAGACTCTTGCTAGAAAAAGTGATGCCAAAACAAAAAAAGCTAAAAGTTATGATAATCTCAACTGACAGACATAATTTTAAAGACTTAAAATGCATACAAATTATTGGAAATATGTACAAGATGGCTAGTTTTGTAAAGGATGTAGTTTGCCTAATTCTCTTCTTGGTTCAGTGACTGCATGTGGATGCCAGGCACCCACCAGAGCCATTGTATCACTCCCCTCTGCAGCTGGACTTGGGAGAGAAAATATAAAACAGTTCATGGGTTGAGATAAAGACTGGGAGAGACTGATCATCACATACTGTCATGGGAAAAACAGGCTGGAATTAGAGATAGTAGTTGAATTCATTAGAGCAGGATAATGAGGAGTAAAAATAGACCTTAAAAACATGTTCCCCCTACTGCTCCCTCCTTCCTAGCTCTACCTCCTACCTGCCATCAGGCAGGGAGATAGGGAATGGGGGTTTTGGTTAGCTCATCATGAGTGTTTTCTCTTGAAGCTGCTGCGTAGGGAGAGTTGTTGTTCCCCTGCTCCAGTGTGGGTTCCCTCCTATGGGAGATAGTTCTCCATGAACTTCTCCAACATCTCACTCCATCTCATGGACAGCAGTTCTCCACAAACTGCAGCAACATGGGTAACTGTTCATGGGGTGCAGTCCTTCAAGAACAGGCTGCTCAAGTGTGGGTCCCCCACATGGTCACATCTTACAGGAAACATGCTCCAGCACGTACTCCCTCCACAGGTGTGAAGGTTCCTGCCAGGAGCCTGCTCCAGCACAGGTTTCCCATGGGGTGACAGCCTCCTCTCAGGCATCCACCTGCTCCAGCCTGGGTCTCCTCTATGTGCTGCAGGTGGATCTCTGCATCCCTATGGACCTCCATGGGCTGCAGGGGCACAGCTGCCTCACCATGATTTGCACCACGGGCTGCAGGGGAATCTCAGCTATGGTCCCTGGAGCACCTCCTTCCCCTTCCTTCTCCATTGACCTTGGTGCCTGCAGAGCTGTTCCTCTCGTGTTCTCACCCCGTTCTTTTCTGGCTGCAGTTACATCTGTGCAATCACAGGGGTTTTTACCCCCCTTCTTAAATCTGTTATCACAGGAGCATTACCAGCATTTCTGATGGGCCCAGCCTTGGCCAGTGGCACGTCTGTCTGGGAGCCAGCTGGGATTGGTTCTACAGGGGGTGGAGGAAGCTTCCAGCATTTTCTCACAGAAGCCATTCCTGTAGCCACACTCCCCCCAATACCACAACCTGGCATAATAAAATAAATATTATTAATTAAAAAAACCCCACATATCAATTTATAGTTGAGGTGGCAGGCAGCTAGTCTGTTCCTTTGCCTGTATAGATAACTTCTGCAGTTTGGGATAGATAAGCATTTCATTTTTATTTCCTCATTTTAGCACTGAAAAAAGTTTATGCTGTAGTAGGTACTGTGTTATGTGTAGTAGAGTTTACACAGCATGTTACTAACTGTGCTCAGCACAAATTTGTGAGGATGTATAGAGCATGTACTTTGCATAGATAATTTGTGCTTAGAGACAGAGAAAGCAATTTCTAACTCAAGGTGCCTCCTCCTCAGTTTTTCCTGCATTTGCTAAATACATTTCAAAATACACACAGAGCACTTGACTCCAGATAAGCTGTACTAAATATTAATAGCCTGCCCAACTAACTCGAATATGACATCCCTAGAATAGTGGTGTTAGTTTAAAAACAACAAAAAAACCAAAAACTAAACCCTCACAACAAAAAAACCAAATGAAACCAAAATTAAGCAAATGAAATGTTGTAGGATTGTGTTTGGGCAGGGATTGTTTTGATACCTTTTTCTTCCACTGCACACATGCACTTGATTAAAATCTGAGAGTAGTTTTATGTGGTTAGTTGTCAGAGTCCAGGGCACTCCTCTGACTGTCCTGGGGGGTTTGAGATCCTGGCAGGGGGTCAGGGACCCCCCTGCACAGAGCCCCAGAGAGACACTGTCCTGGATCTTGGTCCATGGAAGAGCTTTCAGCTTGTGAAATGAATTACAAGTCACGAGAATGTAACAAAAATAATAGTTAGTAGTTAAATGATCACAGGGTGCAAATGTAGAATATTAGGATTTTTAGAAAGGGGTCAGAAGAAAAACCTGGAGGACCTGGGTGTGGTCCTTACCCTTTTTGTCCTTCTTGTCATCCATTTTTCTGTTGTGGTGGCTCACAGGGATTGGTGTAGGATAGAGGTGACATGTCTTACATTAGAAGTAGGCATTGGTGATTAATGGTAAATAAAAGATACGTAGAATGTAGTATAAAAAGTTCTGCCCGCCTGTTGTGGGCAGGGGAGTCGTTTCATGCCCTCGCTGCAACAAGAACTTGTCAGGGCACAGAAAGAATTTGTAGATAAGAAATAATAAACAACCGAGAGAAAACCTGAAACAGCGGCTTTGACTCTTTCTTCTGCTTCAGCACAGGGCATTCAGGGAAAAAAGACTCTCATCTGACATGTCTTGGGAAACACAAATCCGTGAGTTAGTATTGGGATAATTCACATCTTAGTCTATTAATCTGTAATGCACAGAATGTAAGTGAAGAGAAGTAATGCTTTGTTGTCTTTCAAAACAGCAGGTAACAGACAACTGATTAGGCTGACAACAACCTTCTTTGCAGTGTCTTTTAAGTAAAAGCAAAATGCAAATATATTAAAAGGGTAAGGGAAGCAAATATTCCCCACATAGAAGCAAAGACTGAGAAATACCTCGACCTAATTTGAAGAAGCATGAACAGCCTGTAAGTACAAACACTACTTTGTTTAGAAGCCTTCCAAAATCCAAGCTGCTTATATAAAACTCTCTGAAAGAGGACTTTTTTTGTAACTGTTAAGTACAATTTTCTGTTGGTGAAGTCACTTTGTGAGTATTCTATCAATGTGGACAAGTAGATCTGAAAATCAGTCTGGCCACCTCAGAACTCACACTTAAAAATGTCCCTTTTTAAAAAAATATTATTTAAAGGTCTGATCATATCTCTGTGTGACAGGATGCAGCTGCTGTAGAGTGTCCTGCTCTGGCTTTATTGTGTGTGAAAGAAGTAAGCAAAAATCTGTATTTAATAATGGGTATATTAGTCAACTGTTTGTAAAATGGTGTATTGGAAAAGATGAAAACCTCCTTAACAGCAGACGTGCCACAAGAGGGTGCTGTATCTGTGATTTTCATAGCTACAAAATTTGTACAGATCTGACAAGTCACTTGGTCTGAAGGGATCTCTGAAATTTGAGGGTATTAAGAAGCATACAGACATCCCTATCCTTTGCACTTAACTTTGCCTCTCTGTCTTAAACTTGCACCCTGGCTCTTGGAACAAACAGGCTCTCAGGTGAGAGCACCCTGTAGCATACAGCAACAGACTAAAACTGGTAACTACCTGGTATTCTCCTTTAAGGTCACAAATAAACAGGAAAGCACCATTTCTGGGTAGGTTAATGCCTAAAATCCCAACTCTGTGTCTAAAAATTGCTGCTTTCAGTAAGATAATGCCCATTTATTGCACTAATTAAGCACAGTAGTTTGTCTAGTAAACCACAAAGCTCTTAGTATTTTCATACGTAGGGAGAACCATGACTGTTTTTCAACTACTTACCTAGGTAAAAATTACACTAAAGATGCTTTCAAACATGAGGTGTTCTACAGGAGTTCATCCATCATCCCAGGAATAAAAAAAAACTGCATGACACACTAAAAATTATCCATGTATGACAGCACATGGAGATGTCTCCACTCGGACAAGACTCAAATCTTTCTTACAGAAACTATCTGAAATTTTCATAACATTAAGCTGAAAAGGCATGTCTTGTATAACATGACATGAAGTACTTTTTGAAAAACACCTTGATGGTAAAAAAGGACTTTAACTGTAAATTCTGTGAGCTAGGTGACTGGGTATGTGGAATTTTCTTGTCTTCATCAAAAATTATGAGAAAAATATGTATTAGGAATAGTTTGATCAAAAGCTTTAAAGCAATTGCATTGACATGCACTGAGGTGCCCACAGCATTGGGAAGCAAAGGAGAAGATCTAGCTGTGAAGGAGTTAAGTTTTCAAAAGTAAGGAAATGTCTATCAACCTTGCATTCAGTACCTTAATTCACTGGTTGACTCACACGCAACTGCGATGTGTACACTTTGTACACGAAAGCTCTAAGTTCACAGCTAGTATGATGCCACTTAGGCTTTATTTCTAAAGCTTTCCATTCGATTAAATTTTGTATATTGCATCACCACCACTACGTTTTTTTTCTGACATTTTTCAGCTTGGTGGTCAATGCATACAGTAAGAGATCAGAAAAGTTCTCATGAAGTCAGGAGTGCTCTGGTGAGGTCAACAAGGATACAAACACAGAACCTACAACCTGATGAAAATCTGGCACTGAGACAGGGGTAGTGTCATGTATGGAACTTCATCATGCATGTTCCTGCCTCTTCTAGGAAAATGATGTTATTTTTAACAAAGCTGTAAATTATTTAATCTTTTAATAGCAGATGTGCCCATCTCAGTGTCTGACAGAGTAAATTCTAAAATTAAGAAAATTAATGGTTCTTGCCAGGATTTTCAAAAGCAGGCTCTTACTTAAAACGGCTTTAAAAGTTAACAGTTCTTGCAAATTACATCTTAAATGTCTTTTACAGAGCCATAATAAAACCAAGTAGTAAACCGGCTCTTAAAAATAAGTTGGTTTGATTTAATAATCAATTTAATAATTAAAATCCTGTCTCATAGCCTTGCTATCCTTCAGGGAATTTCTATATGTGTCATTCAGAAAATTACTACAGCAAAGCGTCACCCTGAAGAATGGCATTCTCAATCTCTAGCACTATTTCCGGAAGAGATTTTTCTAGACTGACAGTAATGAAGTTTTCTGGTGCACTAGGTGGCTCTAGAGTATCAAACTGAGACTTGAGAAGTTCAAGTGGCATAAAGTGACCTCTCCGCTTCTGCAGGCGGCCAGCAATGATGTCCTTAGGTCCATCCAAATGAACAAAGAGGATCTGCAGTGCTGGTTTTTCTCCTGGTTGCTCTGGCTGGTTGCTTTCAATTGCAGATGCTCCACTAATTAAGACACGCCTGTACATCTTCTTCAGTGCAGAACAGGCCAGGATTGTATCTTGTCTAGATGTGTCTTCTCTATAAAAAAGAAAAAAACCACAAAAACCTTTACATATCTACATGTGGTATAACAAAAATGGCTTGTTAGTTCTGCTGAACAAAGTAGACAAGCCCTAGCTCCTCAAAAAGGACAGCCATGGGAGTAGTGGCATTTTGACCGTGGTATTTGAGTAATTTTGACAGGATTTTGAAACCAAATTTCCAGTCCAGGTAAAGATGTGATTTGAAAGTGAGGTTAAGCTAGCCAACCTTCTGGTAAAATCTTAGTCTTAGGGACCTTGTCTATTAGCCACCATTCTTTCCTAAATTAAATTCAATTCTAAGCACAAGGAAGTGTCAAGATCATTTCCTTAATTGCTGAGAACAGGAAATAAATATCTATGTTCTAAATATCCATAGAAACACCTATCCATTATCTATAAAATTACTATAGTATTGTCTCTAAAGGTAAGTGGCTGATAAACAGTACAGACCACTGTTCTTAAATACACAATATTTTCAACACCTGTTGTCACTGTCTTGGATTTAACTGTAATTTCTGTTTCCTGCTACTCCTTGGCAGCATTGCATATATGCTCACTTCAGATTAAACAAGAGATTGCAGGTCAGTGAATACTCTGCACATGCATTTTCTGCTGACAAGGTTTCTTAAAATAAAGCATTTAACTCTGGGTGTGTCTGTTTTACCAAAAAGCAAATCCAGAATTAATTGTCTCTATGAAGAGCAAATAATATTCCTGCCTAAGAAAATATATTCTGTAATAAAATTAAAATCAGCTATAAACCTATATAAAAATCATTCTATAGTCATCAGATGTTGGTTCAAAGGGAAGTAAAAATTTCTAATATCTACGATTATTACCTAGGTAAGTCAGTTACAGCCTCAGCTACTAATAAGTACTAATAATTAAACAATAGCATTAGGCTCTTTTAAAATATAGTTGATTTTGTAAAGTTTCCAGAGCTTGGCAGTGGCATTGAGCTATCACATAACATAAAGCAATGAATCCAGCAAATCAATCCTAACAAATTTCTCAGTGAATCAACCTGTTCTCCAAAGAGGTATGTTCACCTAATGTGCACAAGCAAGTGTAAAGCCTGTCTAAATAGTCTGTGCCTTCCCAACCTTTTCCTTGTTTGGGACATACTCCTGTCCCTTCATCACTGTTGGATGCTCTCCAGTATGTCCATGCCTCTCTCATAATGAGGAGCCGAGAACTGACACAGCAGTTCAGGTGCAGCCTCACCAGTGCAAAAGGAGAGGGGAAGGATCACCTCCTTTGAACTGCTGGCTATATTTGGTCTAATACAGCCCAGGATTCAGGATTTTGCTGGCCTGCCTTGCCAGAAGGGCACATTGCTGGCATATGTCCAACAGGGTCTGTCCATCACAGCTCCCTCAGGCCCTTTTCTGCTGCTTTCCAGCTGAGTTCCCCTCAGTGTCTGTACCAGTGCCTGGGGTTTTTCCTTCCCAGGGGCAGGATTTTGAATTTTTAAAAGGTTCCTACCAATCCATTTCTACAACTTTTCAAGGTCCCTGTGCTTCAGTTACTCCTCCCATTTTGGTGTCATCTGCAAATTAGCAGCGTACACTCATGCAAACAGTGTCCAACAAACTTGACACTGTATCTTATTCAAAATAACAGTATTTTATCCTACTGTTGTTATTGGTGTATTTTGTCGTTATGTTCTTTGTAAGTAGCTAATGTCAGGCTTGTTAATAAATGGGATCCTTGTAATTATTTTTACACAGATAGTAGAAAAGCAACCATCAGTGGCAACAATTGCCCACTTTATTTCTCAGGGATTAGCTCACCATCGGCAATTACTATGACAGTTTAGATTAGTAAAAATAGAATGACTTTACTACCTGCAGAATTTCTTTACCACTTACATTTCTGCTTTGAATTGCAGTGGGAAAAAACACTCCTGGTACTTCTGTCTTTCGGTAAAACTTTTTAAAACTAGATATTCTCTTACCTCCTTAGTATATCATGCAATGTGCAAAGCCAAGGAATCCTGTCCTAGAAAGAAAACAAGTTAGTTAAAAATTTTTCATAAATTAATTCGAAACAATTGCTTCTAGCATCTCAGATATTTGACTAGGGGTAAAAATTAGCATTAAACTGTACAGCTAGTTCAGTTTTGAATCTCTTTCTTCCTATATAGATTTTCTACCACTGCCTGAAGGCTAATAAGAAGTGCTCGGCACATTATGAATAAGATGCTTTTAGTGGAATAGTACTCCTTATATTACAGGTCCCTACAAGTATATGATGGAAGTAATATGTATGCAAGTGTAGCATGCACCTTGTAAACCTCTGAAGGACAGCTTATCTCTTGCGTCTATTATACTATTCAAATGTACAGGTAGAGTTGTTATTTATTTTCCCTGATATAGTGTCATACACACACCCAATCCCCATTTTGGATTCAAGTTGAAGCTTTCAGAAACAGATCTAAATTTAGTTATCTCCAATAATTATATTTATGTCAGTAGCACTCACAAATAAATGTAACCACAACCACAATTTCTCAAAACTTTTGCCCATTATTTAGGCAAACACAACATGAGTGATCAATCAGATGCTTACTTAATTGGAAGTTTGAAGCTGTCACAAACTTCAGTCATGCCTAATGAGCACTCAGCAGCTGCTCACATTTATCTTTCAGTGCTGTTACTGCTGGGTGAGCACAACAAATGGTAACATGGACAAATACATGCAACAATTTTTTGTTGCTGTCAATACACAGTAACTTCCCCTTGGCATTCAAGAAGGCCCTCACAATTTTGCACATCTCATTTTTCAGAAGAGATGCTTTCCTCTTGCTGTTTACCACACATCAATGGTTTAGTCATTCAAGTGTACAATGCTGCTACAGACAACATACAGGCTTCCAGCCACTAGTGAAAGATCCAAGTTTTTAACCAGAATCTAGAATATTTTTTTCAGTCTAAATTGGCTAAGGACATCTCCCAAAAGATTTGAGGGACTCAAACCAAAGTGAAAGCCTTGCAAAAAAACAAAACAAAACCCTTTGCAAAATTTTTCTATTACAGCTAAATTCTTAGGAGTCTTTTACAAAAGATCTCATTCCTGCATCTTGCCCTGTTTCTAAGCTCCGTATGCTTTTAGATTGATTTCATGTGTTCACCAGAATTGTTTAGTTTATATTCTTTGTTTAAAAGTCTTTATCTACGTTCATAAGTGTGTATTTCTCTGGAAGTAGTGGACATAAACTTTTTAAATTCTTCCTGATTGTGTACAGGAAAAGTGACTTTAACTATAAAACCACTGTCCTAATTGATGGCAAATGGAAAAATACTTTTTCTCAAGCTGTACCATTAAGCTATTAGTACTTCAAGCATTGCCAGCCTGTCAAGGGATGGGATTGTCCTGCTCTGCTCTGCTCTGGGGCAGCCTCACCTTGAGTCCTGTGTGCAGTTTTGGGCAATACAATATAAGAAGAATATATATATATTAGAGAGCATCCAAAGGAGGGCCTTGAGGATGCTGAGGGCCTTGAGGTGAAGCTGTGTGAGGAGTGGCTGAGGTCACATGATCTGTTCAGCCTGGGGAAGAGGGGACTGAGGACAGACTTCATTGCAGTTACAACTTCCTCATGAGAGGAAGAGGAGGGACAGGCGCTCATCTCTTCTCTGTGGTGACCAGAGACAGGACCTGAGGGAATGGCCTGAAGCTGTGACAGGGGAGGTGTTTATGCTGGCTGTTAGAGCTTATTCACCCAGAGGATGTTTGGGCACCGGAACAGGTCCCCCAGGGAAGTGGTCACAGCACCAACCTGACAAGAGTTCCAAAGCATTTGGTCAGCACTCTCGGGCACATGCCGCAGTTCAGAATCACGGAATCATTAGGCTTGGAAAAGACCTTCAAGATCATCAAGTCCAACCTTTGACTGAATACCCCCATGCTAATTAAAGCATAGCATTAAGTGTCTACTTGTTTTTTTTAAACACTTCTACAGATGGTGACTCCACTACTTTTCTGGGCAGCCAGCTCCAAGGCTTAGCCACTCTTTCAGTGATGAAATTTTTCCCAGTATTCACCTTGAACCTCCCCTGGCACAACCTGAGACCATTTTCCCTTTTCCTAGTGCTTTTTACCTGGGAGAAGAAGCTGAATCCCATCTCACCGCAACTTCCTTTCTGGTAATTGCTGAGACTGATAAGGTCTTGCCTGAGCCTCTGTTTCTCCAGGGTAAAAAAAATCCCCCAACTCCCTCAGCCACTCCTCACAGGACTTGTGTTCCAGACCCTTCACTAGCCTTGTTGCCCTTCTCTGGATTGACTCCAGCACCTCAGTGTCCTTCCCAGAACTGAACACAGCACTCAAGGTGAGGTACACATACAGGGGGACAATCACTGCCCTGGTTTTGCTGGCCACACTATTGCTAATAGAGGCCAGGATGCCACTGGCCTTCCTGGCCATCTGAGCCTGTGCTGGCTCTTATTCACCTGCTGCCGACCAGCCCTCCCAGGCCCTTTTTTGCTGGACAGCTTTCCAGCCTCTCCCCCAAGCCTGTAGTCAAGCCTGGGGCTGTTGTGACCCAAGGGACCTGGCACTTCACCTTGTTGAAACTTATATGATTGGCCTCAGCCCATTGATCCAGCCTGTCTGGATCCCTCTGCAGAGCCTTCCCACCCTACAGCATATCAACACTTCCATCCAAATTGGTGTCACCTGCAGACTTATTGAATGCAGTCAATCTCCTCCATATCATTAATAAAGATGCTAACCAGGACTGGCTGTGATGCTGACCCCTGGGGAAACCCACCAGTGACTGACTATCAACTCTAGCTCCATTCACCAACACCCTCTGAGCCTGACCACCCAGACAGTTTTTAACCAGCAAACCGTGCGTTCATCCTGGACATGAGAAGCCAGCTTCTCAAGGAGGATGCTTAGGGGAATGGCACCAAAGGCTTTACTAAAGTCCAGGCAGACTATATCCACAGCCTTTCTGCCATCCACTAGTTCACCCGGAAGGAGATAAGATTACCTTTCCCAAACCCCTTCTGGCTGGGCCTGATGCACTGGTTGTCCTGCACATGCCATGTGATGTACTCAATCTGTTCTATAACCTTCCCTGACACTGAGGCCAGACTTACAGGCATGCAGCTCCCTGGATCCTCCTCCCAACCCTTCCTGTAGATGGGCCACATTGGCCAACATCCAGTCATCTGGGACGTCAAATTGGGATGTCCCAAGTTAACCAGGAGTAGTGATAAATGATGAAAAGTGATTTGAGAGAAGCGTAGCAAATTTTTGGAGTTTTCTTGTGCAGGGCCACGTGATGGATTCTGTGGTTCTGGTGGGTCCCTTCCAACTCAGGGTATTCTAAGATTCTATGATTCTAATCCAAAATGACAACTCTGTGTGTGGACTGTAGAAGGCGAGATTTCTCACAAATCCTGAAACAGCAGCATAACACTTGTAAGCTGACAAGCACTTGATAAACTACCTTTTAACGCAGAATCTTTTTTGCCACAAGAAGCCACCCTCACCTTACCAAATGCAGACCTGTGTTTAAAGTCAGATTAGTCTACATATTAAACCACAATCTACTTAAACAAGGTGTGAAGAGATAAATGTGTGACCGACAGTTTTTTCAGGGCTTATTCAAGGTACCTCATCATTTAGCGGTATCCCTTTTTCCATTTTCTTCTTATTCTCTGGAGAATGATAATCATCTGCATCGTAGAACTTCCATCCCAACTATGAAAAAAACAAATTAATTATGGATCGTTCAGCTAGATCAGGTGAGGTAGAAATTACTTCAGAATTTACAAAGACAACACCTAAGAAATTACAGGCTTCTTGCACCACAATATGAATCACCGTTTACAGCATGATAATTTGCAAGAAAAAAAAACCCAACAAAACACTAAGGCAGCTTGGTAGCAGCAACAGCTGTTGCATCACGGCACTGAGCCGAAGTCGGTGCAGGCGACACTGCGCCGGCCAAACCCGGCTCGGGGGAGCAGCAGCCTGGGCGAGGGCCGCCGGCCTGGCGCAGGGAGGTGCCTGCCCGCTCCGGCACGCCTCCGAGGCGGCGGCTCACACACGCTCCTACCTTCTCCGCCAGCCGCGACCCGACCGTGGTCCTGCGGGGAAGCACAAAGGGCCGGTTACCCACCCGCAGCCGCAGCTGGACCTGGACCCGGCCCCGCACCCGCAGCGCCGGACTCCGGTAGCGCCGAGCCCCCGGCACCGCCGCAGCTGCTCCACCCCCGCCCGCCTCCCCGGGTACCTACTTCCCTGAGCCGCTGACGCCCATCACTACCACGAGCACCATGGCGGCCCTGCGCGCTCGGCCGCTGCCCTTTTTGCCCTCCTGCGCCGCCGCCCCGGCCCTCCTCTGCCGCGGAGGCGGGTGCGGGCCCGCCCGCGGGCCCNGTGCGGGGAGCGGCCGAAGCGCCTCCTCCTGCCCGCCGCCGCCCCGCGCGGCTGCCCGGGACCGTCGCCGCTCTCCTTGTGTGGGAACCCGGGACACCCGTGTCGTGTCCCCCGCTCTCTTTCCTCGCAGTCGCTCCTTGTGCTGAAGTTACCTGATCTTCTCCCGAACTCTCTTTGTCTCAGGCTTTTCAGTCTGGTCGGGCGTTTCTCTTCCAGCCGTTCCTAGCACGGTATTCACCTTTTGCAGCCTCAGCAACACATGTAATTTTAATAGAAACAGTAATTTCTTCAGTGTGTGTTAAAGTGTGCATTGATGCCCGTTGAATTCTGCATTACCCTTTGGTGATAAAGGTCTGCCTTTAAAATTTAATTAAGGCATCAGTCATGCTGTGGCTAACTCCAGTTTAGTATTCCTTAAAGCACTGATCCAGTTGTATGTTTAAATGACTGAATTACTTGGTGGGTAAGGCTGGGAAGGACCACTGATGGGCTCATCTTGTCCAACACCTGGCTCAAGCAGGACCTCATAGAGCACATTAGGATTCTGTCCAAGCGTCTTTTGAGTATCTCCAGTGAGGGAGACTCCACTACCTCTCTGGACAGCCTGTTCCAGTGCTCAGTCACTTTAACAGTAACAAAGTGCTTCCGGATGTTGGAGTGGACCTTCCTGTGTTTCAGTTTGTGCCCATTGCCTCTTGTGCTGTTGCTCAGCATCACTGAGCAGAGCCTGGATCCATCCTCTTGACACCCTCTCTTCAGATACTGATAGACATTGATAAGGTCCCCTCTAAGTTGTCTTTTTTCAAGGCTGAACAGGCCCAGCTCCCTCAGCCTTTCCCCATAAGAATGATCTAGTCCCTCAGTCGTTGTAGCCCTTTGTTGGATCTGCTCCAGGAGCTCCATGACTCTCTTGCTCTGTGAAGCCTAGAACTGCACATGGCACTCCAGATGTGGATCACTAGGGCTGAGAAGAGGGGCAAGATTGTGGAAAATTGTGGAAATTCTCTTAGATAGCAAGTATTCTTGCTATTATCATGTACATGTGTCTGACCTAGCAACATTTTTAAAGCTCTGCAAGGATCAAATACAGTGATGCTGCTGACCAGCACTGAAGTTTCCCTGTGTGATGGAGAAGCATGTGATGTGCCTGTAAGAGCTGCTCCACCCAGTGATGGTGGCTTCAGGAGGGCACGATGTGCGCCCCTTCATATTTTTTACGTCAATCGAACCTTGGAATAAATTCTCAGAAAGTACATTAAGTCTCCCAGTCCGCATGAAATTTTAGTTCCTTTGCACAGCGCTTCAAGTAACATTATGAATGATATCTGTATCTTTTTTGTTGTTGTTGTTAATCATTGCTTGTCTTGACCATTTAACTGAGATCTGGAACTGCCTGTATTTCACATACCTATTAAGAAATTCTTAACAAAGACCAGAACCTTCAAAGTTATTAAGCTATTACTGAAACAGGCCAGTTCTCAAATTACTAACAGACTACAATGATTTCTTTAAGGCGCCATGTGACTGGATACATATTTTACTGTAATAGCTGTATGATTGTGCTAAAGTAATTGAATTTGCATGCATCTTTTCCATTTGTTGGCTTATTAATTGTGAGACAGGGAAAAAAGCTTCATTTGGATGAGAGTTCCAGGGAGATCCAAATGAACAAGCTCAAAAATACCAGTGGTCACTTTGACCCTGGAAGCATCACAATTGCTATTCCCATTCCCAGAATTAGAACTACTAATTGCTCTGTCACAACAATTCCCCAGATTTTGCTGACATGAAGAGCAACTGACTAGCCTGCCTACAGTGCACATTCAATGGCTTTTGTGGTAACCAGATTTAACAAGCTTCTCTATTTGATACCTTTTCATCATTCATATCCTTGCATTTTGGAAAAAGAGCCATGTTAGACTGGTGTGATGTTACCTAATAGCTATTTTATATCCTTTTTCGTGTAGGAAGTCTTGCCAGGAGTTCTCTTTTACTCAATCCCAGGATAACATAACCTGAGCATGCACTGGCAGAGTTTGCATGCACTGTACAGGCAGCAGTGTGCTCTGCAGATGCTGCTGCAGGGAGAAGAAAAAGATCTGGAGAAAGCTGATTGAATTGTACAAACACAAGAACCTATAGGCAATGTGAAGACAGCAATTACATTCAGACTTCCTGCTTGTGTGACTGGTATGATTTGTGCAGATATAATTCATATTAGTAGCTAACTGGAGAGATGACGACAAAAATCAGCCAACTGGTTGACTTAACAGCATCAGATTGTGTATGTTTTAGTTAAGCATTTAAGATGTGCTTAATTAAGCTTTAAATCCAATAAAATATGTGGATCCTTTTCGTGTGATGAGAATTTCCCTTTCACTCTGTTCTAATCATAGCACTATTAAGTATTTTTACACTTATTACTTCTTTAATACCATGGAAGAGTTTCATATTAGTCTTCCTCAGTTAGTGATATATATATATATATATATATACATATTAGGATGTCCTGATGCTTATTCTTTGAAGATCATTTGCTGGAGGTGGCGTGGGTGCCTTCTCCCTGTCATTTATTTTAAATTCTTATTTATTTTTAATAATAAATTTATTATTTATTTATATTTCTTGTGTTGTCAGAATGTAGAACTTGATTCCACATCTCTGATGTAGTTATATAAAAAATCTTGTATGGTTTCATGAGTTCCAGAGTACATTCACATAGCTGAAATAGGAGACAATGGAATGTAAACATCTTCTGATGTTTTATTTATTATATTTAGTAATAGGTGAAATTGCAATATAATGATGAAGGATGAACATTCTAGAATTAAAAGGCAAAAAACCTCAAGAATACTGACCAGAAAACCCATCAAGTACTTCTCAGCCCCAAAAGAATTTTCCAGACACAGTATCTTTAAATACTTTTAAAAATGGCATTTGGTATATTTTATGGCTAGTAGGAGTATTTTCAGTGTCTTTCTGAGCCTTTCTAGTTTGACTAATTGACTAATACTGAATTTATGGAATTCAGTAAAGCTTCATCTTCTACTTAAATTAGCTGCCTAATTTTAAAGAAGGGTAACATGAAATATGAATGAGAGAACGTCATTTTCCTGGAGTTATTTCTGTTTGCCTTTACTGTATCTATCTCCTTCCCGTGGGTACTAGGAAATGTCTCTTGTATTCAGAATATTGTAAAAATCAAAGTAGAAAAAAAACATTCCCATGGTAATTCCTAATGGAAACTTATCACAGTATAATGGTGAACTACTGTAAAAGTGCACAGGCCTCTTAAAGCTTGCCAGGAACAGTCATCATCATGGACATCTGCTTCTTGTAAAAGTAGGGGCTCAGATACATTGAGTAATCTGAGCTTCCTGAATCCTAAGGGGAGTAAGACCGTTTTTCAAGCAGCTAAGGCCCAAATTTATGGAGTCATTTAGGGGTTCAAATCAAATCCTAAATATGCATCGATAGTAAATACAAGGCAGAGAGTGTTAATACAATATGTTCACTCAGAGGAGAGTAGCTGAAAGAAGCTACACTGCGGTGTTCTGTTGGTCACAGTCTTCATTGTGAAGTAAATAATCATCAAATTACAGCTATGTTGATTGGACCTTTACCAACAATTTTCAGAATTTGTTTTATGCTATGCAAAGTCAAACAATACATTGTCTGAAGTTCTTTCTGAGGAGAATTTAGTGCATAATGGCTTTCTACACCCAACAGAATTTGCTAGTACTGAGAAAAAAAATCATCAATTTCATAAATGAGGCACGCTTTCAGACATTTGGGATCAGTAAGTCAAACTAAAACTGTTAAATGTTTTTAAAATCATGTTAAGTATTTGTATATATTATCCCTTTTTTTATACTGAAGCTCAGAGCTTTAGGGTGTGGTGTTCACAAAGTAAAAATGGAGCGTTGTAGATAACTCCTCTTATTTTTCCAGTTTGCAGTACAAACACAAACAAACAAAGAATAGGTAAGAGGGAATGGGAGCAACTTTTCTTTGTTGCTTGTGACACAAGTATGTTCTCAGTTTGGTTGCAAAGCTGAAGGAATGACAAAATCATCTAAGCCTAGTTATAGGTAAAAAAGGAATGCAGTACTTCATACCATTCTACAACCTGAACATATCCTAGCTCACTAAGGAAGAGAAGCCTAAGAAAACATTTATCTAAAGTTGATATACACAGAGCTCTAAACAGAGAAGTTATTTTTAAATTATTTAAATTTTCCGAACAACAGCAAAAGAAATACTATGATTTGCTTATAATGGCTAGCTGACTGGCTTTCAATAAAATTAGTGTAGATAAGAAATGGAAAATTAGTTGGGTTCTTTATATGGCTGTTCCTTAGGTTTTGAAAACATCTTCATTTTATGGACTTGATTTTATCAGTGTAATCCTAGTTAAATCTTTCAATACCAGCTCCAGGTTTCCACAAAAGTCCTATCAAATGTAATCGTGTATAAGAAATCAGTGTTTTACCACACAAAAATTTCTTCATGTAATGTGACCAAAATCAGTGGATTAACATAAATACTCCAGAGAAGCTCTCAAAAAAGCAAAATTGTCTGACTTAGTTTATAAAATAACATTTTATTTATCTGCCATGTTGAGAGTATAAAAAATGTGAACATTACAGTAGTTTCAGTCCAGAGTAACAACTAGAGCTGCAGCAGTGTGATTCAGAAGTGACAGTGAGAGGCAAGGGATTATGTCTAACACTGGGAGCACAGTCAGGAAAATAGATGGATTTTTCTGCCTGGGTGTGGAAGGCTGCTAGCAGAGGTAGCGCGTAGATACTGCTTGGAGTCACGTGCAGTCTGGCGTAATTTCAGTGTTAATGTAGGGACAGACCAGCAATAAAGGCCACAGAGTTACAGAAAGACTGTTTTCTTTTCTTTAATATCTTCAAAAAGAAATCAGGCAGAGCTGAAAAGAGCTTTTAGGAGAACTTTACTGTTTCTATTCCAGTCCATGTGAGAGTAAAACTTGCTTCTGCGGGAGTATGTTGTTACTTTAAATGATTCTGGCCTCCACTGGAAGTACAGGTTTTGCAACAGATTTATTATTTTATCTTCTCATCTTGTACTTGTCTCATAAGACCCAGGATGGAAAAGTTATGCAGTCTATATTTCAACATCACTTACAATACCAACAGTATGCACTGATGTAGAACTATTAATTTTTGAAGCACTCAAAGCATTAGTAAGATGGAGACACCCACTGGCTCTGGAAAGTGGCAGGGAGAATATGTATCTTAAAATGCTGCTTCTACAAGTAGGTAAGTTACTGAAGTTATTGAAGGTAGGTTATTGAAGGCTTTTGAAGTATGCTCTCTTAGTGTCTCTGATTAATTTTTTCTGTATAGTTAGTCCATCCCTTCCCTGGGTAGCCAAGCCTCCATTTTGCAATCACTTACAAGCACACTTAGCTCTTAGACCATAGAGCCCCTCATGTGCTAGGAAGTTCAACAACAAAGTTAATTGCAACTTCAAATCCTGTCCATATTAGCTTTTACATAATTAAAAGAGCCAGACCAAAAAAAAGCAACAGTCCATACAGTAATTTGGAAAGGAATTAATGACAGAACCCAGAAGCTATAAAGACAGCTGTATCAGAAACTGAATGTTGCATATTATTATTTAAAAAGCATGGTGCTAACTACTTTAATAACAGATTCTAGATACAGATTAGATTCTGCCAAGATGAACAAACTTGAAATGCATGTTGTATATCATACATGTTTTTTCCTGAATACTTATTTTGTTCACAAAATGCACTAGAAACCTGACATAATTTTGCAAAGCAGAAGTTTTATTTTGCTGGACTTTACCTTGATTTATGCAAATTAGACATGGTGTAAAATATGATTCCTCATATAGACCTCAAATTTGAGGATCATTCCTGGGTGGAAAAGTGCTATAAACACATCTGAAGTTAGACAACTACCACTGCAGATAGATGATCTGAAATTCAAATCATATGATGGGAGTATTAAAAGCCAGAATAACCCCAAAAGGAGAAAAGGAACTATAAAACCAGCTGAAACTGGTCTACACATTTGGAGCTCTTTCAAATTGCATGTGCAGCAGCCACGGAAACGGGGTGTTACTGCAAGAGAATTCTGTCCACAAGCATCCAGATTCCACCCAGTAACAAGTACAGTATGAAAGGATACACAGAAAGGTGTGTGCTGGGGGCTATTTCTCTGTGCACTCCTTAAGCAGAGCTTTTGGGATGCTGAGAGCTCTTCAAAGCCTGGCTCTGAATTTTGCTGGACTGGCCCCCAGGTAACTGATGCTAATGTAGTTTTTAGATGAGTTTTGTATTTTATGATGACTGCTATTGTTACAGTAACGATCAAATTTAATCCTACCTGCAATAATAATGTTGAAAAAATGTAGTTGTTTGTTGTAACATTAGACTGTATTTGAATTGGAGTCTTAGTAATTTATTTAGACAAATTCTATAAAAGGAAGAACTGTTCAAGCTACAGATAGGTAATATCTCTTTTCTCCAGTTATCAACACTGCCTGCAAATGTATCTCTACCTACCTAAAAAATGAACTTTCTTGTTGGTCAGATTGCTATATTCTTTGTCTATCCATAAATATGGTCAGGAGAACAGAGCTGTGATTTGCAGCTTGATCACGAGGTAGAGACTGCCCTTTTTTCGGATTACCAAATCATGGCTATGGTAATTTTTTAATTCAGCATAGACTAAGGAGATATATGGATGTGGCAGCCACTCTGCATTCAGCATGAGACAGTCAGGTTCTTCTAGGTACTGAATAACTGTAGACCTCTGAAACCCCTGGTTGTGTCACGTGCAAAATCTTTCAGCAGTAGTAGCTGCAGGGTTTCTGTGGGGCTGTTAACAAGCCTGTAAGAGTACTGCATGGATTGTGTGAAAGCAGCTAGAGACAACCTGTAGTGAAAGAAGTTTCTGGGAACAAACTTGGTCCTCAGAGGAGAAGCACTTCTTGGAGATACAGCAGGGGAAACTGAGAGTACACTGCCTGCTGTAGTTTTCCAGAGAAGGACATTAGACTCACTAGATTAGAATTAGATTAGAACACCTGGCTATATATTCCCTGAAAAGAGAAGAGCGTACCAAAGAAACATTTTGATCCTACTGATAAGAAAATCTTGGCAAGTCCCAGGACCCAGTGAATCACAAGAATCATTTCACTGACTTTGTACGCTCCAAACCAAAGGCTGAAAGCTGATATTTGCCTTTTTGGTAGATGTACTGTGTAGATTAAAATCAATGTAAAATTTGCTCCCATCAGCATATTTCAAGTGTGGTATTGTGTAATCCAGTTTAACTCAGACAAATGCTGATTGGAGTTTGAGCTTCCAGATGACATCTGCAGGAAATGTGCTGAGAAGCTTGTACAGTAAATTCAACCTGTCATTCTCTGTTGGAAGGGAGCACTGTAATGTTCTTCCCGTACTTTGTTCTGAATCTTTGTAGAGATTGCTACACTTAAGCAGTGGAAGAAAATACCTACTTCTGACTCACCACTTCTCCCCCTGTAAGTCATGGCTGGGGTGCACAAGTGCACCCAAGGAATGAGGAGGCCAACAGGACCATCAGTGCCTTGAAGGTTGCAATACAGCCCTACAGATTTCAATAACACTCCAGGTCTTTTTTACTGAGGCAGTTGTGGCCAAATATATCACAGATAGCCCTGCACTTTTTAGTGGATTTTAGGGAGTGACAGCTCCCTTTGGAGTACAAGCATGAAAACCCTGAGTCTTTTTATACTGCTGTCAAATAATGTAGTAGTTTATGTATCTTGTTGCTTTCTCGTTCATGCAACAAATATTTGATGGTTTTGTACTGATTTTGTAATGTGAAAGAAAGTAGAAACCCTATGTGAATTCAAGTTTCAACTTCTGACTCAACTCTGCCCCCAGTGAACAGTAGAACTGTTGCTATTTAAATCTATTTTTCTTTGTAATTTATTTATATTGTAATACTTTTAGGGTTTTTTAGATATATGCATTAATATTTTAAAAACAGTGTTGAAGCTACTGTTGTAATATTTACATGTAAGAAACCTTTTATTTCAAGATGCAAACCTCCTGGGTTTTTTTTTTAATTGTTTTTTGATCTGAAGTGATTTTTTTAGATGACTACTTAACATTGAACAAAAAGAGATCCCATATGCATGGAATCTCTTACTTGTTTTCATATTTTGCATGCTGCCTGGTATGCCCAGCCCTTCAATTACCTCACTGCTAATTTCAAGTTAGTTACTAGATATATTTTACGATTATACAGTGTGTGTCTAAAGGTAATCCCCTTGAAGATAACAAAGTGTATGCAAAAAAATTGTGGCCTTGGTATGAGTGATTTGTTTGCCTTGCGAACCAGGTCCTTCAGAGGTCATTCAAACCTTCTGCTCTGTAACAGGATCTCTAGGACACCTAGGAAGCCAGATTTCCTGTGGACTTTGTGCCTTTGACAGCAAAACTCACACTCCCCTGACTACAGGAACCTGTTCCCTGAACTATTGATTCACTGCTAGCTCAACTGACACCTCCCATTCTTTAGGATGTGTTCTGGAGAAGTCTAATGCCCAGACCATCTGTCTTCACCTAAAATATTTTAGTGTTGGAGTTCCTAATCCTACTGTAGAAGGGAACTGAGTAAAATCTAAACTGTCACAGACTTCACAAATAAGTCACTGTTTACTTATTGCACCATGATCCCTGAGCAATGGCTAATTGCTGTGCAGGCTAATGACCTGGCTGTGAGAGCACCATGAGGGACTCATGGCCAAGGCAAGGAGGAGGTGTGGGTCTTGGGGAAGGAGGTTAATGTGTCATTCAGAGAACCCCTGTGGGGACAGTGATTTGTGTATTTGGCCTACCCATGCTGGAACTCATGGTCTGACACATGGCAGGCTGTGTGTACAGTTGTATTTATGGATTAATCTTCAAGTATTTGGAAAAAAACCCAAATAAATCCAAATCGAATGTCTATATATTTGGTTAAATTATAAACATAAATTGAAAGATCTAAAGTTGTTGTTATTATCAGCCACTGAAGGGAAAATCCTTGACTATTATATTCTGTAGTTTGGCCCTGTGCAGAATCATCCAGATATGAAAGTACTAGTCTAGCTCATTAGTGCTCCCTGCTGATCCCCAAAAGTCTGTATCTGGCAGCAATTCCCAGGTAAGTAGGCTACTGTCCATTAGGCCATCCACTTGTACTCATCCCAAAGCAAGTCATTCAGTGACCAGTTAGATAAAGAAAGAATGGGAATGTGGCTATTGCACTGAGTGGTTCTGAGACAGATGAATTTAAAATTTATTTCAAGCGTGTGTCTGCCCACCACCAACCAGTTCTTGCAGTTGGTATTACCAGTATTGTATACAGATCTCTATATGGAGATCTCCTGTTAGAACTTCCAATGTCAGCAGTAAAAAGCCAGGTGAGTGCTTCAATAAACTCCTCAATAACATGCCACGGTCTTGGCAGCAACAGCAGTAGCTGATAACCTTCCCCGGAGTTAGAAGCGTATTCTGCAAGTTCAAGCAGCATACTTTTTATATACTTGTCCTGGTTTAGGGTAAATTTTAGGAGGAAACCTCCAATGGGGATCCCTCTAGAGGGGCCAAATGCGGCCCCTCCCCCCAGCTGGTTTGGGAAAACATTTCCTTGGAGAAAAGTGGAAAAACTTTTTATTTAACAAGCAGAGTATTCACAAGCATAAAAAAAATTAATCATGTTAAACAATAAAACCTCTCGCTGTTCTGAAGAGATGGCAAATTCAGAAAGTCCTTTCGTGGGAGATAGTTTGGCTCACTAAATCTCTTAATAGTTCCTCCTGAGCTGGAAAATGCCATCCTGGGCCCCAGAGGGCCACAGGTGTGAGCTCCCTGTGTTTTTCTGGGTTTTCAGTCCAGAGCAGGCTGACCAGTTCCAAGAAAAAGAAAAATCACAGTCTAGGGAACTTCTCTGCCTCAGCTAGGTAAAAACTAACTAGAAAGCAAAGGAGAGTTCTGTCTCACTGTCCGTCTGTAGACAGCACAGTCCAGGAGCAGAATGTGGGGGCGTGAGTGCAGTTTCTGAAAACAAACTCCACGCTTCTTCTTTCCCCCGCTTCGCTCTTGGAACCAGCCTCAAAGGTACAGAACTTACTATCCAGGATGACTGGGGATACAAGCATTATAAAGTCACCCTAGGACATTACTCCATCAGCTTAGCATTTTCTGATAACTGAATTAAGTTTATCTGTGTGTTGCTTTGTGTTTTCTCATATTTGCCCTACTATTTAATGCCAATTCCTCAAGTACCTGATTTTTCAGGTGATCTTTCCAAATGCTAGCTGCATAAGGACTGTTTGGCCTTCAAGATCTGGCAAAAAAGGCTGCACTATGATATGTGTTGAGGTAAGTTTGTGGGTTTTTTCTGCATAATTTACAATGCTAAGAGACCTTGAAGATCCTTNTTAGGGTAAATTTTAGGAGGAAACCTCCAATGGGGATCCCTCTAGAGGGGCCAAATGCGGCCCCTCCCCCCAGCTGGTTTGGGAAAACATTTCCTTGGAGAAAAGTGGAAAAACTTTTTATTTAACAAGCAGAGTATTCACAAGCATAAAAAAAATTAATCATGTTAAACAATAAAACCTCTCGCTGTTCTGAAGAGATGGCAAATTCAGAAAGTCCTTTCGTGGGAGATAGTTTGGCTCACTAAATCTCTTAATAGTTCCTCCTGAGCTGGAAAATGCCATCCTGGGCCCCAGAGGGCCACAGGTGTGAGCTCCCTGTGTTTTTCTGGGTTTTCAGTCCAGAGCAGGCTGACCAGTTCCAAGAAAAAGAAAAATCACAGTCTAGGGAACTTCTCTGCCTCAGCTAGGTAAAAACTAACTAGAAAGCAAAGGAGAGTTCTGTCTCACTGTCCGTCTGTAGACAGCACAGTCCAGGAGCAGAATGTGGGGGCGTGAGTGCAGTTTCTGAAAACAAACTCCACGCTTCTTCTTTCCCCCGCTTCGCTCTTGGAACCAGCCTCAAAGGTACAGAACTTACTATCCAGGATGACTGGGGATACAAGCATTATAAAGTCACCCTAGGACATTACTCCATCAGCTTAGCATTTTCTGATAACTGAATTAAGTTTATCTGTGTGTTGCTTTGTGTTTTCTCATATTTGCCCTACTATTTAATGCCAATTCCTCAAGTACCTGATTTTTCAGGTGATCTTTCCAAATGCTAGCTGCATAAGGACTGTTTGGCCTTCAAGATCTGGCAAAAAAGGCTGCACTATGATATGTGTTGAGGTAAGTTTGTGGGTTTTTTCTGCATAATTTACAATGCTAAGAGACCTTGAAGATCCTTCTATTTGTAAGGGGAAAAAAAAAGTCTAATATGCTTTTTGAATAAGGAAGGGGTGGTAGTCCTAGTATGTGATGCAAAATTCATCTGATGGGTTTACTTCATGAAGTTGCAACTGGACAGAGTGTTTGGGTTTTCAACGAAAAAAGCTTTCATTGCTTGCTTGGGTGTTTTTTTCTGGTTGTTCTTTGTTTTTTTTCCTTTGGGTGGAGTATTTGGTTTTGATTGTTTCATTTATCTGGTGTCTTCCTGTTAGATGGTTACCACATTCTATGCAGTAAAAACTATTGCTGTGGTAGCTGAAACATAGAAAAGGGTTATTTGTCCCAGAGTTCTCAGGCACCTCAGGTCAACATGGTGTGAGGTATTAAAAAGGCAAATAAAGTGGCCAAAAAGACAAGAGTGACCTGTTTTTACAACAGGCAAGTAAAATTCTGCTGAGCTTTGTGCCCAGGCAGCTGTGCTGCTATTGATACACACTAGTTCACACTTCCTCTGCAACAGTTTGGGGATGCAGATTTCATGTTATAGTCATCACTGTTGCTGTAACTCTGAGAATTCCTGAAAAGCTCATCCCTCTCTGTGTCGTCCTGAAGGTAAAGCAAAACCCCACTTCAGACAGTGGTAGATTATGACCTGCTCACTAAATCTTCATCATTGGCTCAGCTCCCTCGTATAATTCCCCTTTTGGGTGGAGAAATGTACTGCAGAGACTGAAGGAAAGCTAAAATACTTGGCTTCGAAAGAAAAGATTCCTTCTCTATGAGAAGCAGGAAAATCTGTGTCACCTGAGAGTCAATCTGCATGTGGGCTGAAATCCTGCTATTGAGTTCCCATGTTGCAGGACTGTAAGACATAAAGTGCTATTTTATTATTAATGAGTAGGTTTCCACATCTGGTGTCTCAGCTGATAAGGACCTTCTTCCATAACTTGTGGGCTGACTGTGGCTGCTGAGGTGAATAATGTATTTTACATACTCGCTGGTTTGCTTCACTATTCACTATGCAATTGAAAGCATTTATCATTTCTGAGAAGCATATATTTATAGCTTTTCTTTTATGTTCCACATTAAAGGGCTTTGCATATTTATTCGCTGATGGTGGCGAGCATTATATATTTCTCATTTGTTTGTGATTGCCTGTATTTCCTGCTTTTAGCAGTCCAGCAGAAAGCCGAAGGAAAAGCTTACACCAGTAACAGCACTTCAGCTTTTACACAGGATTTTCAGAACAACACATTCACACAGAACTATTTTCAAAATGTGGACTTTTACAGGTAATCAGACAACTAGGCAAAATAACTGAAATGCACCTTCTGTGTGACTGTCAGTGCTTCTCTTATATTTGTAAACTTCCAGTCATGTCCCATTTTGCCCTGGCTGTTTTTCATGTCATATTGGAAAGGCAAGTGCTCAATTTTAACACAGTGCTGATCCCTGTTTCAAGGCTGGTAACATTTGGTGCTTGCTCTCTGTCAGCAAGGTTTTACACAACGTGTACACCCTTTTGTGATGGAGAACATAATAGTGAAACCACTGGATGCTTTATTTTCTTTCCCACTTAGACAACAAATGGGGTGTGACTGCTGCTCCCTATTGGGTCATTTTTTTCCCCTGAGGAAGTAAGTTTCCAAGGCTTACACTCTTACTCTAAGTTCCATTCTGTTTTCTTCTGTATCATTAGGGTACACTCATCTTTGGTGAGGTTTCTTTATATGACCCTATGTATGTATTCCACAGGCTTCTCCTCCTGTCTCGGGCTGTGTTGGGGTACGCCGGAGACTCTCCCACCATGGGCGGCCAGGCAGCGTGGGGACTCCACTCCCTGGCGGCAGCCTGGGGGATGTCCCCCGTTTGCAGGGCGTTGGGCATTCCCACGAGAGTACCAGTCGCTCCGGTGCACCCAAAACCAGGTGAGGCACGCCCGTGGCGGGGAAGGCAAGCAATCCCGCTGACCATTCCCCGCTCGGCTCTGACAGCCCGACGAAACGGAGCCGCGCAGGGTGCCCAGCCGGGACTGGTGGGGCGGAGAAGCGGGAGGGGCAGGTGAGGGCGGAGAGGTGTCCCCGCGGGCCGCGCCATGCCGTGCCATGCCGGGGGCGGGCATAGGAGGATGCTGAGGCCGGCCAGCGGAGCGCATCCTGACGCAGCGGCGGCCGGAGCCGCGGCGGGCGGGCGGATGGCGGGCGGCGGCGGGGCGCCG
>WAAE01023668.1:0-10372 GCA_013400495.1 Nicator chloris | reverse complement strand
CGCGGGTCTGAGGGCCCGGGCGGCGGCTCCTCTCGGCGGGGCTCGGCTCCTCTCGGCGGGGCTCGGCTCCTCTCGGCGGGGCTGGGCTCGGCGCGGAGGGAGCTCCGCTACCCGCACGCCCCGTTCTCGGCGGGGGCTCCGCTCACCTGCGGCGCAGCAGCCGCGGCTGCTCCGCCGCCTCCCCGTGCTGCGCCACGGCACTGCACGGCGTGGAGTCGCCCGGCCGCTGCCGGAGCTGCGGGATCCGGCGGGCTCCGGCACCCGCACCCCCGGCACAGCGTCCCCGCGGGCGGGAGGAGTGCTCTGGGCTGCGGTGGCCCGGGCGAGGAGGGAAATCCCGGCGGCGACTTCCCCGTCTCGCAAGGCGGTAAGGGAGCGTCCCGGACGGCACCGCAGGCTGCGGAACCGATGTGCGGGAGGACTCGCTCTCCGGTACAGGGAAAGCCCTGCCTTGGAAGCGAGGCCCGCGGCGTGCGGTGTCGGGAGCCGCCGTTGCCGAGATAGCGGGCAGAGTTCTAAACGAAGCTCTGCCCCCTCTCCATCTGAGACAAAAGATAACTTGGAGCAGGCTTTTCAGTGATAGTAGTTGCTGTGTGGTTGGGAAAAAGAAAGAAAACCAACTTTTCCGTAGTCCCTCTTTCTAATGACTTAGTCCCTCTTTTTATTCCTTCAAGTAATAAGGATAAAGATGTGAACAATGAGGAGTCTGTGATTTTCTGATGGAGCAGCAATGTTTGAAAGCACAGGTATTTCAGGTGTTCTAACAGGAACCGTAACTCTGGTTACAGTATGGAAGATTTACAATCCTTACAGATTTAACTGCAAGCATTAAAATCAAGTTACCCTCTGAAATTTCCATAGTGTTCACAGAATAACAGAGATGAACTTGGCATCCAGATCAGAAGATGTGAATAGTCTTTTAGGAAGTTGTTTGTCACTCACAGTTGGTATTTCTGTCTCTCTGATAGGAAGAACTACAGCTTTAAATCGAGCTAGTAATCTTGTACTAGGACCATTATGGCTGAAAAACTCCCAAGTGCCGTGAAATGCAAGTTCCATTTTTGCTTTGGACCAAACTATGGTTTTTGTTAGTTCGAACAGAGCTATTTAACACCGGAACAGAGTAATATAGTTCCAGTTAAAAAAGACCTTAAACAATCAGCTGGTCAAACTGCCTGACTACTGCAGGGCTGATCAGAAAAAGCCTGTTACTGAGGGCATTGCCCAAGTGTCTCTTTTTAAGGCACTGGCAGGTTTGAGGCATCAATTCCATGAAGCCTACTCTAGTGTTTGACCATCCTCTTGGTAAAAATATTTCCTGATGTCCAGTCTGAACCTCTCCTGATACAGCTTTGAACCATTGCCATTCCACGTCAGGGATGCCAGGAAAGACCAGCACTTCCCTCTCCAGGTCCCCCCTAAGGAAGCTCTACAGAGCAACGAGGTCACCCCTGAGCCTCCTTGTCTCCAAACCAGACAAACCCCGAGCCCTCAGCCGCTCCTCACAGGATGTGCCTTCCAGGCCTTCCACCAGCTCTGTTGTCCTCCTCGGACCATTCCAGGACCTTCCCACCCTTCCCAAGCAGTGGGGCCCAGCACAGGACTCAGGGTGAGGCCGCAGCACGGCTGAATCCAGCGGGATGATCCCAATCCCAGCCGGTGCTGCTGTGTCTGATGCAGCCCGGGATGGGGTTTGCCCTCCTGGCTGCCCGGGCACACACTGCTGACTCACCCTGAGCTGCTGCTGACCAGCAGCCCCAGACCCCTTTCTGCAGGGCTGCTCTGCACACCTCTCCCACTCCGTGGTTGCGTGCTAGTTACTCTTGAACAGCATGTAACCTGGAAGTAACAAGAAATTACTGAGAACATTTTGTGCAGGTATCATTCTAGTGGTCTTAATAATGTGGAGTATGGTTATAGGATTTATTAGGTAAGAAGCAGCATGGCCTTCAGAGACTTTTCTTGGAGCTTAATGCAAGCTTTGCATAACTTATTTGGGACCTTTAAAAATTAGTCTCTTTAAACAATCAAATTTAAGGTCAGAATCTGAGACGGTGTTATGACAGCTCTTTAGGTTTGAAGTATTCAACAGATTTACACATACTAAGAGTATTCCCCTCAATGCCTACAGGGTAGAAAAAAGTTTCTTTAGGTGTTACGTTGGGCAAGGTGAGGCAATGAGTTCAGAACAAGTTGTATGGTATTGCATTGTTGTGGCTCATTCTGTAGGCACGAGAAAAATCATTGTTGCAAATGTTTTAACTATTAGAGTTCTAAGGATAATTCTGAAGATTGAATTCTGTTGTAATATAATTTAGAACTTTTTTCCTGAGTCTGCACACTGACAAAAACATTTAAAATGTGGGAATAGCTCAGGTTATTTCTTTATCCTCCTGTGTGCACATAGCTTTTAAGATGCTAGACTAATGAATCCCAAACCACTGAACGTTTTGTCTTCAGTCTCTTTGTCAAACCTGTATTTGAACTTCCTAATGTGGACAAAACTTGCTAGGAGCTTTAGCAATACTTTTATTATTTTTTTTTTTTAATGAAAGAAATCCCCACTTGCCTGTTAGATCTATATGTGCATATTGATGCATGTTCAGTGGAACAAAACAGTCACATGGACAGATGATGTGCTGCTGGGTTAACAGTAGAGATGCCAGGGTTATGCCAGCTGGAACATGTTGGACAGCTGTGTTTTGGTCATTAAGAGGATAAGAAAGCCTAATTCTACAACACTGAGAAATGCCATCACAATCTCCTAGGGACACAGGATCCAGTAAGGAATGTGACAACTGAAATTCTAGCTGTGCATTTTCAGGGAAAAGGGAGGGGAGATACGTAGCTAGTCTGGATGGCGAGGTGGGTAGATATGATTTGCTGCAGTTTAGCACACCAAGTTTTACCAAATCCTGCTTTTTCAAGTATATCTTTTGAGCAGTTGGCTTGTACATACAGGTTAGTATCACAGGACCTGGGTACCACTTCTGGGCAGAGGTGTATGCTAATGTCAGATGCATTGTAGATCTTCGGCCCTACAAAATATGCAGCCAGAATTGCATGTTACTCATCTAATACGCTGAGAGGTAGTTTTAGGAAAAATAAGCAGCAGCAGATATATTTAAAAGCTGCATATGCATATGTGTGTATTTTTTTTCCTTCTTGTGTAAATTTCGGTGTTTAGGCAGGAAAAGAAAATACATTTTTCTTTTTATTGTTAAAGTTCTTTCAAAGCAGTGTTTCATCAAGCCACCAAGCTAATAAAGTCTGCTTTTGGAAATTACATTTTTTAGCAAATAGTCTAGTGACAGCATATGGAGCAGTGTGGGGAGAATCAGAAGTGAATCATGCATTTTCTGACTCCAGCCAACTAGTTATCGAGTTGTGCAGCTGCCATGTAGGTCACCAAGTTGCTCAAGGCTAGGTGTGCAGCTCAAAGGTCAAGATTCATTGCGTTGTCCTCCTCATCTGAGAGACTTTGTGACTGCAAAATAGATGAAATGGTGACAGACACAAGAATGGGCTGGGGCCTGACGGACACCTAACTAATTCTTGTGGTGATGTTTGTTTTCCCATGATTTTTTTTTTTTTTTGTGAAGGCTCTCTGTGACCTGTAGTCAGACAGTCTTATAGCAGCAGTAGGGTGAAGCTGCTGTGGCACAGCTAAAATTGAGAGGTTATGAAAAACAGCCTGAAGGGCCAGTGGCCACTGTCTGTTTCCATTTGCAAGAGAAAGAGGTGACCTGTTTGTGCAGCCTGCCTGATAAAACACAGAACCAAGGTTTGAAAGAGGGCAGTGGGGGAAGTAGGTCTTCAAAACTGTTGGAAATGAGTCTGGAGCAGCAAAAAGACCTCCTTTCTGGAGGTATTAATGAGATACTTCTCTTCTGAGTCAATGACATAATGCGTAAAAACTTCCATTTTTGCAGACTTCTAGCAATAACTTCATGTAGCAGTTTAGCCTTTTAGTAACAGTAGCCTAGACCAAGTCTTGGTTTAACCTGTACCACTTGCTCACTCTTTAATTCAAGTTTTGGTTTACTCCTTGGGATGTTCAGGCCCAGCTGTGGACAACTGGAGATAAGTTTGGCCTGGCTGAAGCTTTTCTGTCATTCGGAGCTTGTTATTGCAAGTGGTATGAACTTTGCTGTCTGTGTGTTTATTTGTGGAAATACTTCATGACTGGACCTTCTTGTGCCTCAGCCTGTATGTAAAATTGTGTTGTAATGGGGTCTTTTTAATGACACAGGTTTAGCTTTGTATGAGCTCTCCCGTAGAAAAATCTGTTTTGATATTCTCAAAAATATCAACTGGCTACACTACTGGTTTTTATTTTTTAATTGCATCTAAATAGTTATTTGATTGTTGCTTAAAAGAAAAACTTGAATTTCTATGTGTGTCCAGATTTTGAGCAAGGAAAAGATGTTATTTTTAAAAAATGGTTTAGGAATCAGGTCTGTGATACTTAGATCTTTTAACTTTTTTTGCAGAATTTAAAATGAAGGTGATAAAATCTGAGAAAGCTCACTTCCTTCTGCTGCTGATGGTTCAGCAGTTGTGTAGAATGGTCCTGTGCTTTAGTAATCTAATTCTGGGAGCAGCTTCTGTGCAGTTTGAATACTGCTGCCTGTACTTCAGCTAATAATTTACTTGCTTGACTCTTTTTTTTTTCTGATTTTCTTTTAGATGTAACATACACTGTTCTGTCTGGTTCTTTTTGTAGCACACTGATCACTGTAAAGTTGCCTACTTCCTTAATATTATCTGCTTGGTCTGTGTCTTGCAGGCAAATGGTAAATTTAATAGAAATCTGCTAACCAGAGAACACTATTTAAAATTCCCATCTCTCAGTAAAATGTAAAAACCAAAACAACATGCTGAAGCAGGCTGTGAAGTAAAAATGTAGTGACCACGAGTCTCACTGTGAAGGTATGCTGAATGTCAATGGGTTAAAGCAAGTAAGTGGGAAAAGGAAGGCAGCATGAAAAGGGAAGGCAGATTGAAAATAGTGGAGAGGCCAGGGATGAAAAGAAGGCAGAGCATCATAGCTATGGAAAGGGAGAGGTTAAGGGATTATGTAGACAGAAGGCAGGAGATTTAGTGAATTTATATTTATCCTGTAAGCGATGTCAGAAGCGTAACTACCAAGCGCCTTGAGCTGCTGGATTGATACTACAGCAGTTCAAAATAGTAAGATGAGATAAGGAGGGAGGTGCAGGTTAGGAAGAATTATTTTCTATGTTTTGTTGACACATTTTAGAAACTGCTCAGTAGGGCTTGATGTATTTCTGACTTGATGCTTGAGCCTCTAATTGTACAGTTACAAGGGGTACTCTTGGTGAGAGTTGTACATGAGAAGACTCTCTACTTAAGCTAAGCCTATGGGTTAAAGCTATTGCTGTTGTAATTGCATGTGTTGGATTAAAGTTGCTGTAATGTATTTATTTTCTGTTTGTTTGTTGGAGTTTGTTTATTTAGTTTTGGTTTTATACATTAATAGTTCTTAAGGATGTGCTCTTAGCTCCTTCCAAGGCTGAAAAGGAAGCAATAGAGTGTGCTGCTGGAAGATTACTAGGGTATTGGGAGTTTTCATTAAAAATTAAGAAATTAATTCTCTTGATGGATTGTGATATGTGTTTCTGAAACTTGGTATTTGGTTAACATTAGTTTCTTTGTCTCTGATAAAGGAAAGGTGCATACCTATGTGTAATACTGCCACATGGCTACCAATTCATGAACTCTTTTGTTCTTTCTTATTATTTTAAATGAAAATACTCACAAAGTTGGTTTATACAGGATTTTATCCAATATGTACTAAACTGCAGCTGAACAGCTTTACTTATTCGCTAAAGCTTATTAATGATGGATTAGTTTTTTTCCACACTCTCACATTGTCTGATTAATGATCAAAATCTGAAAATTCTCTGTCCTAAAGACCGTAATCTTGCCTTTAATTTTTAACTGCCTGTTTTTGTGTTGTGAGTGACATTGCAATTCATATTTTGATTGCTAGTAAATAAAGGCGTGTGTGCTTAAAGACTTCCCCAATCCATGGCTGAAGAGGAAGGTGTGTTTCAGTAAAAAAGAAACAGTGTAGGTGATAAGTAACTTAATATATTCCTGGATCTGGTGCTGAAGCCTAGAGGAAAAAAGTTATTAAAAATAAAGGGATCCTTACACAAAGTTGTCTTTTTACAAAGAACAAGCTAAAAGGAGAATTGCCGGTTTAAAATGTAAGTATAATCTTTTCACTTTTACCCTCCTTTCATTTTTCTTTCAGCTTTGCATAAAAATTTTTACATTCTTTATGGTCAGGCAGGTTTGGACACCAGCTGAACAGTAGAGGTGGAGCTGAAGTAATAAAAAAAGGCAACTGGCAAATCAGTAGCACAATGCAGCACAGCTTATATCTCTGAACTGCAAATCATAATTTTGATCTTGGGCAGTAGAAAAGTGGCTCCTGTGAGATACAGAACACTTTGCAGGAACTTCATGCACTTTTTTGTCTTGAAAGGGCTTTTGGCACCTCACCACAGTTTACTTGTACCTTGACACACCCTCGTCTGTATAAGCATCTTCAGTGCACTGATACAGATTGAATACAGGAGGCAGCCAAGAAGAAATAATATGGCAGAATTAACTGGCCAAATTAATTAATTTGTAACAAAGCAGTGTATTTACACGTTTTGGTTGTATTTTCCTAGATTGAATTTCCTGTAGAGGTCAGATATTGTTTAATAGTGTGTATCAATGCTCCTGAACTTTCAGCTTTAAGAAGAGGGGAGATTAATGCCTTTCCTGTGGGAAGGTGAAATAGAGAGTCTGATTGTTTTTTGCTGGTCCCCTCTAACAGATACTGTATTAAAACCTCAAGTTTTAAACACTTAGGTTAAAGAATGGAGAAACAACAGCTGATTTTTCTCTTCCTCCTCAAAAAAAGAAGGTGGGCTGGAAGACTGGAAAGTAATTATCTCTGTGATAAAATGCTTGTTTTCTGTAGCAAAGGTCCTTGTTCTTCTGGGTATTTTGGCTTATTAAATCAAACATACTGGTTCTCTCCATCTTCGTGTTGTTCTCTCTCTCTTTTTGCACTTCCTCTCCATTCCCTAGTGTGGATAATGTCAACCTGTTGGCAATGTTCATGATGTCCAGATAGTGCTTCTCTCTTTTTCCTGTTAAAGTCAAGCTGTCAGCATACGACTTTGGCTGTGCCTTTCCCTATGGAATATATCTCCTTACAGTTCTTCCTTCAGCTGAAGCTTCTTATCTGGTCCTTCATATTTGATTGCTTAAATACTGCCTCATTTTTCTCCTTAGCTTTGCTTTCTCAGAGACCCATCCTAGACCTTACAAGTCACATTTTTATTCTTTCTTCTCTCCATGTTTTTAATTCCTTGTCTGATAGTGAAAATACAGTTTTAATAATTCAGCAGTAAATAAATTAATATAAAATCTTTCTGGCATGAAATAATAATGATTATGATAACAACAATAATAATAATAGCAACATCACACCTTTATCGCACCTTTCTTCACTCCTCCACTGTCAATTTATATGTTTTTTTCCAGGTATTCAATTCCTAAAAGTGTTTCTGTTTCCCTCTTTTCAGGGTCCAGCATGTTTTTGGTGGAGGTGTATTGATAATCAGCTCTTGCCATTTCAGTGGGCTTGCCATTCCAACATAGATGCTGTTCTATGGCAGTAGTAAGACAAGAGGGAGCAGTAATCATCATATTTGTGGTTGCTGCTTATGGGAGTTACTGAAGAATAAACACTGGTGATCTAGTACTGTTACATTTAGAGGAAAAGTTCCCCCTCTAGAAACTTGACAGAAAATGTATCATACCAATCCATATATGGTTAAGTAAGCGTATAAAATTTCTCAAGGCTGTTCATGTCAGAAATGAGAAGGTAAAGGGCAGTATACCTTAAGTTCTTTTTGAAGTGCTCACAGATGGAAATAACTCCTGCAATAGTTGGAAATCCGGCAATTAGAAATAATTGCAGTAAGATACGTAAGTATTAAGTGGCTGCAAAATCATTGCTCTTTAAATGCTTCCTTTGGAAAATATGTCAACACCTTCATTAAAAATACTGTTATTTTTCCCTTGTTTACTTGAACCCCAGAAGTAAACGATTTGTATTGAAGACAAATTTTGCTCCTTTCAAGTATATTATCTCACAATAATATTTTCCCCATAGCAACTCTCTGTGGATTAGAATTGTACTTTAAAAAACACAAACCAAGATGATTCCATCTGACCCAATTTTTTCCTGATGTTGTAATACGTAAACTTGCTATAAAAGGGTAATGTTGTAAAGATAACTGGAACTTTTGACAACACCATGTAAAACCTTTTTTATGCCATCAGTCTGTATGCCCACTTTTCACAGTTTTTCACATACCAGAAATCTAAAAAGAAATGGGATTACAAAACAAAAACAAACACACAATACCCCCATCTTCCAAACCCAAACAGTGTCAGAAGAATTTACAACAGGACATAATTATTAAATATACATAAGGTGAAATTGTGAGGATATTGATGCATGAAGTTCAGACTGCAATGGTGTGTATTTCTTTTGTTTCCAGGTGCTAGTCAAACACTTTTGTCTCCAAAACAGTCTGTCTGTGTGTGAACTGCCTTTTGGGAATAGTTCCTGGACTCTCCTATCTACCAGTCACTACCTGGGAACTAGTCAGCAAGAATGCTAATTAGGAGAAGCAGCACTGTTGTCAGGCAGCATCCTAGCCATTTGTGGGGCATGGGTGGTGGATTTCAACATTCCAAAATGCTTGGAGGGTTTTAGTAGTCTTAGTATGGGTGCAATCTCCACTTTTAAAAAGGAGAAAAAAAAGAAAAAAGGAGATTTTTTTTTTTAGTGACAGAAGATGTATTTTATAATTTGATACTAAACGTGAAATGGTAGCTGTGTTCATGGCACTTTCATTTTAAGTGGAAAATCTGAAGAACTGTGACGAGGATCTTAACAGTTGTTCGTAGTTAAACCAGGAGTTTTAGTTTTAAAACACTGATTTTAGTAGGTGCTTACAAAACACCTGCATTTAGGATATGTGGCTGTAATCTTGGGTTTGTATCTGTAATCTGTTCAGTGATGACAGCCTTGATTTTGGGGGGTGTATAGGGCGAGTGTGTGTTTGTTGTTTCACTTGCGTGCCCTTAGCAACAGAGTCTAATACAAGAGTACTCTGCACGACTTCAGTTAATGGGGTTCTGTTTTCATTTTTGTGGACACAAGCTCCAAACCCTGTAGAGGAGTGATAAATGAGATGTGGCCGTTTCTTTATTTGAAGAGTAATTGCACAAATGCAGATGAGATTCTCAGTGGAGTTCTATGCATGCCACAGAAATACTACAGAACATACTTCTAATCCTATTTGTTTAGGCTTTTCAGAACAAAGGGCAGTGGATCATTTGCATTCCTATTTTATTTAAAATTAAGAAACAAAGATAAATACTGCACTGTAAGAGGATGATAGTTGCTCTTGTGTTAGATGGGACAGTTATCTGGGGTGTGGGTTAAACTCTGAAGCTGTGCTGTACCAACCTGAACTTTAGTGGCTTCAAGAATTTATTTTGAGACATTCAGTGTGCCAGTCGGTGGAGTGCACCACACACATTGACCCTCCTTGCTCCTGCTCTGTGTGAGTTTTCTTTAGCTCCATTCTTGGAAAGGGAAGGAAACAGCAGAGGCTTTTACAGATGGTGCCATGAGTGATTCAGTGAGCAGATTCAACCATTCAGATAAAATCACACCAACAGCTCTCAGTGCCCCTGCCAGTTGCTAGGTGCATATCCAGGGAGATTTTCTGTTTTGACTGGAGAATCCACTCACATTTCCAGGATTTCCAGAGTTTTCTCCTGTGGTCTGTCAGTCGGTACTTAGCAGCCACCAGAACTGAGAAGAGTTAAGCAGGAGTTGACAGTCCCCAAACCAATGCATGCTGCTGGCTCGTGGGATTAAAGCAAGAAGACTTTGGCACTTCTAAATGGAAAATGACCAATCCACACAGTTTCAGGACAGTGTGTTCAGGACAGTTTTGGTTATTTTTTGTGTGTTACACAAAATATTGTAGACACCAAGGAAGTAGCAATTTTCATCCTCTTACCTTCTTGAGAATCAGAGGCTTGCTTGTATATTGCCCAGAAGAATTTATGGTGTAATTTCAGTGAGAACACAATAGGGGAAGGCTTCATTCATGTTGTGATGATGAGACCTCACAAAGTAATTAATGCAGTTGGCCTGAGTTTTAACTTAAATGTGAAAAAATGCTGCTGCAGAAGAGAAATTCCAGTAGGAGGATGCTGGTATTATGTGGGTATGTGGAAAATCATGCTGCCAAAG
>WAAE01023666.1:0-37861 GCA_013400495.1 Nicator chloris | reverse complement strand
TTTTTTTTTTTTTTCCTCACGGCATTCCCGGCCCTGCTCCAGAGCATCCCGATCCCAACCCCTCCCTGCCATCCACGTGGAGCTGTTTGGAGAACAAACAATTCCCGAGCTCCGCTGCTGCCCCGTCGGTGGCCCCGGCCCTGCCTCCCACACGTGTGCGGGCCCCCGGGAATTCCTTCCCAAACAATCCCGGGATCGTGTCCTCTGGCCGCCCCGGAGTGACCCCCGGGAGCAGCGGAATTAAACCCTCCTCTTCCCATCTTTTCCGCGGATTCGCTCCAAGGAGAAGGGAAACATGGAAAAAAATTGCCGGGAGAGGTTGGATGAGGCCTCTCCCCNTCCGCGGATTCGCTCCAAGGAGAAGGGAAACGTGGAAAAAAAATTGCCGGGAGCGGTTGGATGAGGCCTCTCCCAAAAAAAATAAAAAATAAAAATCCAAACCCCCGCTGGTGTATTTCCCTCCCCTGGGATCAGCATCCAAGGGGGAAAAATGTTCCTCCTAGGATCGCTTCCAGCTTGGAAAAAGCCGTTATTTATGGGACACAAACATCTGAGGGAGATTTTGTTTGTCCTTTCCAGCTGTCCTCAAAATCCAGCCCGGAAAGGGATGCCCAGGGCAGCGGAGGTGATGGAAATTTGTGGGAAAAGCAAAGGAAATTTTTTTTTTTAATCCGGGATTTGACCCTTGGAAGAGGCCGCAGAAGTGGAAAAGGTTTTTCCAAGCAGGTGAAACTAATCCCTGCTCCTCACATCTCCCTGGAAAAGTGCTTCTCCTGGATTTTTTTTTCCCTCTCTTCCAGGAGCTGGATAAAACCAGACCTCCTAGAAAGCTGGGAAATCTCCAGGTGAAGAAAAAATTCCTTTGTTTTCCTCACCGGGTCCTTGCCATCTTGGGACATTCAGTGCAAAAGGGAAAAAGATGGAAGTCGAGGGATAAATTCCCTTTCCTTCCTGCATCTTGCCTTGGAAAATTCCTTCCTCTGTTGTGGGAGGTGGAAATTCCTCATGGAAAACTGTTCTTTCCTGAGGGAAAACGGGTCTGGAGCAAGTTACCAATGTAGGATCTCGGAATTAGGGGGGAGTCACTCAGGACCAACCTCAGGGACAACCCCGACATTCCCGAGTTTCCATGACGGCCTGCTGGGATATTTCCAGGCTTTTTCCCGTGCCAAAGCCTTTCCTGGTGCGGCAGGAAGAGCCAAAACCTGGAACTGAGCCAGAGGTTACAAACTTCAGGGAAAAACCGGCACCAGAAGTCCCGATAAAGCTCTGGATCAGCTGGAATCCTGCAGGATTCCTGTGGCTGGAGGGAAACTCTTCCCAAAAGGCTGAGGAAAAGCTTCCCATGGATACTCCGAGGTGGGAAAAGCAGAAATTTGGGAGTGATTTTTTAATTAAAAAATTGAGTTTCAATTCTGGTTTCAGGATCCAATTCCCAAATCTGGCGCAGATCCCACCAAAACCCTCGTTCCATAAGAACGAAATAATCCTGGAATTGTTACGTTTGGAAAAGACTCCAAGATCATCAGGTCCAAGCCAATTCCCACCACATTCACCACAAAATTTTCCTCAAATTCCACATCCATAAATTCTTCGGACAGTTCCAGGGATCTGGATTCCACCACTGCCCTGGGCATCCCATCCCATTCCATTCCCATGGATAACTTTTTTCGTAATATTTATTCCAAACCTTCACTGACCATCCCGTGGTGTTGTCCCAGGAAAAACAGGCTTGGCTTCATCCCTTTCCCATGGAAATAAGCCTTGGATTGTCCCCTTTTTCCTGGCTGAGATGGTTCCTTCATCCCGAGGAATCCCAGGAGGCAAAGATTCCAATCCAAATGACATCAGACCAAATAATTGCATTTTTACCAAAATCCTCTTCCCTGAAGGATTTTTTTTCCCCAGGAGAAGCTCAGGTTGGACATCAGCAGGAATTTCCTCATGGAAAGGGTGGTCAGGGATTGGAATTACCCAGAGAGCTTTGGGTTTGCCATCCCTGGAGGTTTCCAAGGAATTCCTGGATGCGGCACTCAGCGCCAAGGCGGGGATTGGGCACAGCTCGGAATGGATGATCCTGGAATTCCAGCCTCAATGATCCCGGAATTCCGGGCCAGCGGTGAACCCTGCAGTGGTTCCAGGTGTGGTCAGCTCACCTGACACCTCTGCCAAAGTTTAAACCCCCGCTTTAGGCTGGATTTTAGGGAAAATTCCTTCAGAGAAAGGGTTGTCCGGCCCTGCCCAGATCCCCAAGACAGAACTTCCCGAGTATCCCGAGGATTTATCCCGGCTCCAAGGGGGATTGTTGGTGCTCTGTCCCTCACATCCCATGGGAAGATCTCCCACACAGGAGGAAAAACCTGCCAGCTCCGCCTTTTCCTTCCTCTTCCCTGGGAATCCTGGGAATCACCTGAGCCAACCCCAACTCCTGCCTCCTCCTCCCTTCACGGAATTCTCGTCCCTGCTGGGACAGAGAAATCAGAGAATTTTGGTGGCTCTGTGGCCAAAAAATTCCTCCCCGGAGCCTTCCCTGCTCCGGGAACATTCCCGAAGGGCCAACAAGAGGAACCACAGGGCGCGGGCTGGAAAATCACCCCCGGATTTGATGTTTCACACATTCCCGGCCACTCCAAACTCTGCATCCCCGAAGGAATTCTTCTGGCCGTGGTCTTGGTGGCCCCGCTCCGGCTGGGAAATGTTCATTCCAAAGGAAACCTGGATGCACTGGGATAACTCCTGACTCAAATTTGTGGGAGGGAGTGAGTCCTTTTTTCCCAGTAATCTGAGGGATGTGGGAATTTTTTTTTTTTTGTTCCCTGAACCAGCAGAGCTGCCAGCGATTCCTTGGAGGAGCTGAGCAGTGCAGGGAATGTTCGATTTTCCTGGAGAATTCCGGCTTTGCTGAGGAGATTCAACACTTAGCCATTTGAGTGTTGTTTTATACAAACACAGGGAAAACATGGGATCATGGAATGTTTCGGGTGGGAAGGAACCTTAAAGCTCATCCCATTCCCACCCCATCCATGGGCAGGGACACCTCCCACTGTCCCAGGTGGATCCAAGCCCCAATGTCCAACCTGGCCTTGGGCACTGCCAGGGATCCAGGGGCAGCCACAGCAAAGCTGGGAATTCCAGCCCAGCCCCTGCCCACCCTCCCACACAGCAATTCCTGCCCAACATCCCAGCCCAATCTGCCCTTTCCCACTGGGAAGCCATTCCCTGTGTCCTGTCCCTGCAGGCCTTGTCCCCAGTCCCTCTGCAGCTCTCCTGGAGCCCCTTCAGGCCCTGCCAGGGGCTCGGAGCTCTCCCTGGAGCCTTCCCTTCTCCAGGGGAACATTCCCAGCTCTCCCAGCCTGGCTCCAAGCAGAGGGGCTCCAGAATCCTGGAATGGTTTGAGTTGGAAGGGACCTCAAATCCCATCCCATTCCCACCCCATTCCATGGGCAGGGACACCTCCCACTATCCCAGGTGGTTCCAAATCCCAATGTCCAACCTGGCCTTGGACACATCCAGGGATGAGGAATCCACAGCCACTCTGGAAAAGCTCTCAAACCTCTTATTCCCACTTTTTCACACTGTGTGGATTTTCACACAACTCCTTCCCGGCACTGTTATCCCTGCCCCGTCCCAAATCCATCACGGAGGTTCCATGGAGCGGTGAGTGCTGGCAGGGCCCAAAGGAACCATCCCTTTTTCCTGCCGTATTCCCAGAGATTTTTTTGCTGCGCACTCACAGAGCTTTTTCCTCAGAAAACATGGAATTTTTACCTCATCTTGCAGGAGAGGTCAGGACCAAGCTGACATCAATATTTTGGGAATGGTTCCTGCCAGCCTCAGCAGCGGGAAAAGCCACCAGGACATTCCAAACCCCAGCCCTTTCCCAAGTCGTCCTCCGGCTACACACACCAAAGCCAAGTATCCTGGATTTTAAGTGCCACTGGAATTGGTGGCACCCACAGCCAGGCTCCTGAGTTGTTTGTGAATTCCCTGAAATAATTTTGGGCATAGCAATCCCAGCCGGCTCAATCCGGCTCTGTGTGGGATCAGGCCACGCCGCTTGAAGGAAATGACTTGGAAGCACAACCCTACGGATGGAATCCATCAAATCCGTCTGGACTTCAGGGCTTGGGGATGCTCCACTGGTCTTCTCATTCCAGAGGAATTTGTGGCCTCGCTGTCTCCAGGGCGCCTTTGAAACTTTTCTGAGCCTGGCTTGGGGACGAGGGATTTTCCTGAGGTGACAAATGGGAGCCAAGGGTTCCTCTGGTGGGATTGGGAAAGGGTTTCACCCTTGGAAAGGAGGGAATTAAAACAGGGACAGCTCCCACTATCCCAGGGGGATCCAAGCCCCAATGTCCAACCTGGCCTTGGGCACTGCCAGGGATCCAGGGGCAGCCACAGCAAAGCTGGGAATTCCAGCCCAGCCCCTGCCCACCCTCCCACACAGCAATTCCTGCCCAACATCCCAGCCCAATCTGCCCTTTGCCAGTGGGAAGCCATTCCCTGTGTCCTGTCCCTGCAGGCCTTGTCCCCAGTCCCTCTGCAGCTCCCCTGGAGCCCCTTTAGCGACTCTGAGGCTTCCCTGGAATTTTCCCTTCTCCAGGGGAACCTTCCTCGCTCTCCCAGAGCCGAGGGGCTCCAGAATCCTGGAATGGAAATGAATGGAATCCAAAAGAAATCACCCAAAAGAGGGACACTGGAACGCTGTCACAGCTGCAGGAAATGGGAATCTTTCCCATCGGAGCCAAGCAGAAGCCGATGAGAACCAAATCCCTCCTGCTAAGGAATTTCAGGGATAAATTGTAAGGAAGGAAAAGGCCGGGATGTGCTGAGGGAGGTTTTGTGGGGAAGAACAGATAGGATAACTTGGGATGATCCGAGGTGGGCTGGACAGAACATTCCAAGCGCTGGAAAAACACCCGACCTCCTCCTTCCCTTCACCGCTCCACTAAAACCAATTAATTTTCATTAATTAACAGAGCTTCGGACTCACCCATTCCCAGAAAAAAAAAAAAAGGCAACTTTCTTTTCATTTTTTTTCCATTTGGATTGAAAAAATGGGGGATTTCCTCTGGAAGCAGCCAAAAATCCCAGAGTTCCCTCCTTTCTTTCTACACCTCCGATATTTATGCTGGAAAATATTTTCCTGGGAGTTCCCTTTTTTCCCCTCCAGGAGCATCTTTGCTCCGGAAGTGCCACAGAACTGTAAGAGCTCGGAATCCAGGGATTTAAATCCTTGGATTAAAACTTTTCCAAGCTGTTCGCAGGGAGCAGCGACCACATCCCAGGGGGATAGAGAAGGATAAAGCTTTGGGATGTCAATTCGCCTGGAAAAGGGGGATTTTGGGATGTATTCCCACCTCGCGCTGATTCCAGGTGGGAAAAGCATTCGGGATGTGGTCCAGGTTTAAATCTGGAATTTGGAGAGAGCAAAGCCCAGCTCTTAAGCCAGGCCCAGGCAAGCCCAGGGCTGGGCTTTAGTTCCAAATCCACCCCTGGGAGAGAGGGAAACTGAGGCACAACCAAAAATCCGTCGGGATTCTTCTCAGTTTGGATCCACGTCTGTGCCCAAAACTTTGGAGCAGCTTCTCCAAGGAGTTTGTTTGTCAAAATCCAAACTTTTTTTTTGTAGCTTCCATCTGGGTCCTTTCCAGGCCTGGGCTTAAATGGAAAAGCTCTTTCAAACAAATAAATCCATGGAAAAATGAACTCCCTCGAGCCCTTTTCCAGGTGATCCCGGGGAGTGGGAATGTCACAGCTCCAGCACTGGGGTTTTCCTCTGGTTGGGTTATCCTGATCCAGGTTTACTTTTCCCCTGGGAATTCCACCTGGTGGGAGCCTCTGTGATTCCCTGACCTGCTCCTCTGATCTCATCCAGGGATATCCCTGCTTTTCCTGGGAAAAGCTCCTTGGAAAGGGGACGCTGAGCTGCTGTTGGCTGTGATGCAGCTCCCAAATAATCTCTTTAAGACGATCCGGGAGATTCCAGGCAAATGGCGTCCTCTGAATTCCATGAATGATTTTTTCCAGGAAGGATGAATCCTGCGAGTTTTCCCGTACTGTGAATTCCCAGTGCAATTCATTACGATTAATTGTGATTAATTATGATTAATTATCTCATGAGCTCTTACCAAATATTTCGTGGTTTTGTGGAAATATCAGGAAAAACCCAGCAATTCCTTGGAATATTTGCCGGAAAGATCCACCAGGGATGCTCTAAGGTTGAGTTTGGAGGTGGAGGAGGGAGGATGGAGCTCTGGATTTCACCCCGTGGACCACGGAAATCTGGGATTGGTGGAACATTTCCAAGGAATCTCCGAAGGTTTCAATCCTAGAAAAGCGGTTTTGCCTCTGCTCCTGGGAGATTTCCATGGGGAAAATTCCCTCAGGGAGTTGCAGCTCCACTGGGACAGCTTTGGGGATCCAAAAGGATTAAAAACCTCGGGAATCGGTGGCCAGACCTCCAATTCCAGGTGTTCTCCTTGCCCTTATCCCAATGCGAACCTCACAGAGATGCTCCACGTGCTGAAGATATTCCGAGAGGAGACCCAAAATCCTGGAAGAGGGGAGGGGACACCCCTGGATTCATCCCCAGGACCGGGAACTTCTGACTCCCCGCAGCAGAGGGCAGCAATGGCCCACACTCCACAGCCAGGCAATTCCATTGGGATTTGGGAAAAAGATCCACGCGGAACGTGCCTCCAAAAGAACCGAGCCAAAGGAAAAATCCCTCAGCTCCAGGAGAAAGAGCTCCAAACCCAGGGATTTGCTTCATCCTCGGGTGATTCCTTTAACATTCAAAATAAAAAACCAAAAAAAAAAGTGGGAAGGGAGCAAGGATGGGATGCAAAAAAACCCCCAAAAAATGGGATGTGGGTGATCCCAATGGAAAAACGACCCGCAGCCATCCGTTGGATCCTTGTGGCTTTCCAGGAGGGCTTGGAATTAAGCACAGCTCAGGGAAAGAGTGGGTGAAATCAGGGCTAAGGCAGTTTCTTCCCGCTGGATCTGTGGCTTTGGAGAAGCTGGATTCCCTCTGGGATCTCCATCCCAACTGTCCCGGGGTCTCACGGAAAAATGGATCCTTGGGGATCCAGCCCAAGCTGCTCCAGGTGAATTTCCCGGGAAGGCACTTTGGAAGCACCTTCTGGCTGCTTATTCCCAAAGCTTCTCATCCTTTTGGATCCCCAAAGCTGTCCCAGTGGAGCTGCAACTCCCTGAGGGAATTTTCCCCATGGAAATCTCCCAGGAGCAGAGGCAAAACCGCTTTTCTAGGATTGAAACCTTCGGAGATTCCTTGGAAATGTTCCACCAATCCCAGATTTCCGTGGTCCACGGGGTGAAATCCAGAGCTCCATCCTCCCTCCTCCACCTCCAAACTCAACCTTAGAGCATCCCTGATGGATCTTTCCAGCAAATATTCCAAGAATTTTCTGGCTTTTCCTGATATTTCCACTAAAGCACAGAGCACTTTGCAGCACCAGGCAGGGCTTGGGAGTTAGTTCTGTACAGTGAGGAAAGTTGGGATAGAGGGACCAATCCAAGGATAAACACCAGCGTGGAGGGAAACCAAACTGGGAGTGCAGCTGGGCCTCTTCCCGTGGGGAAAAGCCAAGGATAACTCCCTGGATGGATTCCGTCGGTTTAGAGGGAGTTTTCCGTGTGGATATTTTTCTCTGGATCATTGGATTGTGTTTCCTCACGGCGCTTTTGGGATGGGAAACAACACCGGGACATCCAGGCACGGAGGTCGGGATGTGCCCCTGGGATTATTCCAGAGGTTCCAAGTGGGAGAAGCTCCACCTGGATCCAGGAGGTGACGGAGAAGACGACATTCCCTTCTCCCAGCCAGCCTGGGGAAAGCTGGGAAGCAGATCCCAGTCTGGGAAAGGGCCACCATTCCCTGCCTGCTCCTGGGAAGTGCAGCAGGGAAAAGGGAACAGAGCAGGGAATTCCTGGGAATACACACATGCCTGGAATTGGGGGATCGACGCCTGAGCTCTGCCCAAGGGATTCAAGGATATGACAGCAGGGAGAGGGTTAAAAGTGGGATGTTGGATGAGGCCGGGAAAGAGTGGGATCACGATATTCCAATGGGATGGAGGAACCTTGGCCGGTGGCTGAGCTCTGGAAAGGTCGGGGGGAAAGAATAATGGGAATGTGTTCCAGAGGTGATCCTTGTTTTCCCCTTTCTGCCGGGATATGGAACCGGAGGATAATCCCAGCGCTCCGGTGGCATGCAAGGAGCTGCGCCCAAAACTTCATCCGAGCTGGGAATGCGAATCTCGCAGGAAAATTTGGGATCTGGAGCTCCATGGAAAAGCTGCTGAGGCTTGTCTGGCTCTGGGACCATAATTCCCTGATGGTTTTCCATGCAGGAAAGCATATGGACGTGGAGACCTGACTCCACAGGACTGTGGGTGATGGCTGAGGGCGTGGAATTGTGGAATCGTAAATTCATGGAATGTGTTGGCTTGGAAGCGACCTTAAGGATCTTCTCATTCCAACCCCACTGACCAGGGACTCCTTCCACTATCCCAGGGTGCTCCAAGCCCTGTCCAGGGGGAGCTGCAGAGGGACTGGGGACAAGGCCTGCAGGGACAGGACACAGGGAATGGCTTCCCACTGGCAAAGGGCAGATTGGGCTGGGATGTTGGGCAGGAATTGCTGTCTGGGAGGGTGGGCAGGGGCTGGGCTGGAATTCCCAGCTTTGCTGTGGCTGCCCCTGGATCCCTGGCAGTGCCCAAGGCCAGGTTGGACATTGGGGTTGGATCCCCCTGGGATAGTGGGAGATGTCCCTGCCCATGGATGGGGTGGGAATGGGATGAGTTTCAGGTCCCTTCCCACCCAAACCATTTCCAGGATTCCATGATTTAATGTCCAGGACTAGGCTGGCTCTGGAGGCTCTGGCAGGTGGGACAGAGCAGTGGAGGGGTGGAACTGTCCTTCCCCCGCTAAATCCGGTGCTCCCCCAGCCCCAATTCCCCGGAGCAGAGCTCAGGATTCCTGGAGCTGTCGGATCCCAAAGACACCCACAAGAAAAAGCTCCGGGTGTTTTTAGGGATTTCCCTCCATGGAGAGAGGAACCGTGGAAGGAAGCAGAGTCATCCCACCTTTCCCACCTTCTCCCCTCTTCCCAAGGAGCTGCTTTGCAAATTCCATTTCCAGGATTTAATTCCTGGCATTCTCCCAGGTCCTGCTGTCATCCTGAGGGCCTCTGTTTATTTATATTTTAATTTTATTTAGCCCTGTCCCGCTTCTTTATTTCCAGCCCCATTAATTGCCAATTAAACGCCTCATCCCTGACCCCCGGGGGATGGGATGACCTTATCCCGGTGTTTTATCCCCGTCTTTGTTTATCTGGGACTTTGGAAAGACATCAAACCTCAACGCAAAGGCCTCAGCCTATGGAGAAGGAGGCACATCCCAGGGGAAGCAATTCTAAAGGATTCATTCTTCTCTCCAGGAAAAAAACCTCGAAACGTTTTGGTTTTTTTTTTTTTCCATTTAACCCGCAGCTGAAGGAATTCTGGTTTTTTGAAGGAAAATCCAAACTTGTTGGGAGCAAAGTCCTTCATTTTTTTTACGGAGAGATTCCTCCCTGTTTTTATTGGCATTAAGAGATCTCAGGTGGACACATCCTAAAAATATTCTTGGGATCGGGATTTTGATGATATGGGATGAATCTTGCTTCTCAATCTTTTAAACATCATTAAATGCCAAAAATTCTCATTTTTCCTAAAAATATTTTTTTTTTCAGTTGAAAATTCCAGTGTTTGAGAGGTTTTGGTGGGAAAAAAAAAAGTGGGGGGGGAAGAAAACCAAATTTCTCTCATTTTTGATGGATTCTTATCCGGCTCTGATTCCGAAGGGAACACACGACTATGGAATTATTCATCCCAAAATTCAGAGCAAGTAGGATTCCTTTCCCCAACTGGTATCCCTGAGAATGCAAAGGAACTGGGAAATCTGGGATTACAGGCTCCTCTGTGCATCCCACTTTTCCTCGAATGTTTTGGGAATGGGCCAGCATTGCTCCTGGAAATCCGGGATTAAGGTTTATGGATACCAGGCTGGGAAGAAGCAGCTGGAGCCTCTCCACTACAGGACACATGGGAGGAGATTCCAGGACATTCCAGAGGAAACTGGGCTGTGGCAGGAGCAGCTGGAATGGATTTTGTCCCTCCTTCCACCTCTCCTGGGCCGTGTCTGTCCCCAACTTCATTGCCGCTCCATGGATTTTTCCCCTCTTCCTTCCCTTTCCACGATCTCCTAAAGAAAAAAAAAAAAAAAGAGGAATGAAAACATTTCTGGGATCTTCTTCCATCCTTCCCTAGGAGGGTTATAACCAAAGAATCCTGGGAATATCGAGGTTGGAAAAGCCCTCCAGGGTCATCAAGTCCAGCCTGTGCCCAATCCCCACCTTGGCACTGAGTGCCACATCCAGGAATTCCCCGGACACCTCCAGGGATGGGCACTCCAAACCTCCCTGGGCAATTCCAAGGCCTGACCTCCCTTTCCATGGGGAAATTCCTGCTGATGCCCAACCTGAGCCTCCCCCGGCACAGCCTGAGGCCATTCCCTCTTTTCCTGTTTTTCCCTGGGAGCAGATCCCAACTCCCACTTTTGGGATCTGCTTCCAGGGAATAACAGGAAAATGGCTGCCCCTTCTCGTCAGGGAATTTCAGAGAGGGAAAAGGATCCTCCTTTTCTCCAGGCTGAGCCCTTTTCCCAGCTCCCTCAGGGATTCTCCAGCCCCTTCCCAGCTCCATTCCCTTCCTTGGACACGCTCCAGCTCCTCCATGCCCTTCTTTCCATGAGCAGCCCAGAACCAAATCCAGGATTTGAGGTGTCCCAGCAGTGCCACAATTCCCTGGTCCTGCTTCCACTCTGCTTTGGATAAAGGCCGGGACGCCATCGGAATTCTTGCCCACCTGGGCTCATAATCGATGGAAAACATCAAGGAGAGCCTTGGGAAAACTGACCAGACTTCACCTTTCCTTGGGGATTTAAAAAAAAAAAAAAAAAGGATGGAAAACCAGCCGTTGGAACGTTTCTGCTTTAATTTCGCTCTTCTGGAAAAAATCCAGCCGGGAGAAGGCGATCCCGCGGCATTGTTAAAACAGAAGGTGAGGGGAGGGAAGAGAGAGCAGCGAGGAAAAGCGTGGAACAAAAAAAAGGCATGGATTAAAAAAAAAAACAACACAAAACGAATAAAAGGAATATCAGGCGGCCTGTCGGAATTCCAGGCTCGTGGGATAAAGGGATAATTAACTGTGAGAAAGGCGTTTGGAGCAGGAGGAATTCTAACAAGGGAAGGGCTGGGAAGGGAATGGAAATACAGGGAAAACACCAGGAAAATCGTTTCCGGGGGGGCACTGGGAGTGATTTTCCTGAGGGTGAGGGAGCTGAAAGGGCACCCAAAGGTAATTCCAGGGTAAGTCATGGAGGAAAAAGGAGGTGGGAAACTCCAGGCGGGAAGCAACAAATAAGAACGCTCCGAGGGAAAAGATTCCAACCTTAGCTGGAATTCAGGGGGAAGCAGCTGAAAAATGTGCTTGGAACAACGTTCCAGGAGAAAAGGAAGGACAGGCCGCTGGGAGGGCTGGAATTCCTCACAGCATTCCACCGGCAAGGAAAAGAGGCAAACAAAAACAAGGAGGGAAGAGAAAGAAGGGAAATATGTTTGAAAAATCGGGAATTAACCTGTGAAAGTCGCTCCCGGTATGGAAGAAGTAGGGAAATACACGGGAAATCAGATAAGAAGTGGACTTGGAATAGGAGAGTTACAAGGGAGCGAATCGTATTTCCAAATCTGAGGAATTGGGGTGAGAGCAGAAGATCTGGGAAAGTTGTTCCAGACCTTCCAACGACCAAAAGAATGGGAATCCTGGGAATTCACTTCATGGAAGTGTGAGTTGTGGCTCCGGAGTAATAACTGGATGAGTACGAAGGGAAAGGATTTGGGAGTCAACCTGAAGCTGGAGCCTGGAAATTGAGGTTGAGCATCCAGGAAATCTTCCTGGAAATCAGGAATGTCACCCTCTGGAATAACCATCCCACAAAGAAGGGAGGGCTCCTTGGCTGGGAATACCGGGAAGTTGTGGCTGGCAGTGTCCAAGGCCAGGTTGGACACTGGGGCTTTGAGCACTCTGGGATAGTGGGAGGTGTCCCTGCCCATGGAATGGAGTTGGAATGAGGTGGGATTTAAGCTCCTTCCCAACCCAAGGAATTCCAGCAGGGATGATGAGGATCAGCATCTCCAAGTCTGCTCATGGATTTCCTTCTCCACCTCATCCCTCTTTTTCCTCTAAAATGATGGCTCAGCTCATGAGCTCTGTGATGATGAGGCCGGAAAACAAATCCCAGAGTGCACAAGGATGGCAAATTATAGGAATTTCTCATGGGCACATCAGTGGCTCAGCCATGGGAAGGGGATGGTGAGGGGAAAACCCTCGGGAATAAGCAGAGTTCCCAAGGAAAAGTGGGATCTGGGACACAGAGAGGATGATGAAGGTTGTCTTTGATGCTGGGAAAAAACGGGTCCCTCTGTGGCAGCAATCAGGCGGGAAACCATTCCCACACAATATCCAGGGTTCAGGTGTGACATCCCGACCTCTGGAATGAACATTCCCAACCCTCCAAACGGCCGGCAGCCCCACAGATCAGGCAGGACACAGGCAGCATCCCGAGCAACGCCGGCGATGCTCCGGCTCTGCGAGGGGGGAAATTCGGCAGGTCAGAGAGCCGCGGGGACAAAATTCCATTAAAAAGACAAATCCTTGTTCTCCAAGCGGGAGAGATTTCATTGGAAGCCGCGCAGGCAGCCCTGGCAGTGAACTTGGCCGGAGCAGCACATTCCCTTTCCATGGCTGCATCCCTCACAGCTTTCGCCCATTCCTCAAGTTCCTTCTCCCTGCTAAGCCGTGGCACTCCTGCCTTCTCCGGCCGGAGCCACCGCGGGATCCTTCTCATCCCACTCCCTGCGGCGGCCTGGCCTCGGGAAGCGTGGGGACGGCTGTGGCCGGAGTGTTTTTTTAAGGATTGTTTAGCGTTTACTCCTCCGGAGCACTTGTGTATTTTTCTTCCAGCCCACTCACGCTCCCAGCAAGAAAATCCCCGGGCCAGGGCTCCACGCGGGCCCTCGGCACCCCAGGATTCCCCGGCTTTATCCCAAAACTGCGGGAGGCGGCTGTTATTGGAAAAGAAAACAGCCGTGTCAGGCTGTTCCCCGCTCCCCCTGCCCCAGCCTGAAAGTCCCAGCTCCGTGTCCCGAGTCTTTCCTGGAGAGCGGTTTCGCATTCCGGAGCTCAGATCGCTCCCGAAGATGCCAAAGGAATTTGGTTGCTCAGCTCAGCAAGGAAATGCTTGGAAATTAGGTGTCCACACGTCTCCGATGGCTCCGGATATTTCCGCCGATAGCGTTTTCCGACAGATCCTTCCTTTCCCAGATTTGCAGGGGGAAGTTTGGCCCTCCCGAGAAGCCGCTGGAAAAGTGGGATGTTGAGGAATTGAGAGGTCCCTTTGTCCCGGCATATCCAGGCAGCGGCATTCCCGCAGAGCCTGGTGGGAAGAGGAGTCGAGGTCACCCCAACCCTCACCTGTTTTCCACAAGAAAATGAGGAACTGAAGGAAAATGAGAAACTTGTAGGAGGCTTAAAGATAAATTTAAACCATCCAGGGAAGTTGGTGCTGTCCCATCCCTGGAAGTGTCCAAATCCAGGCTAGACAGAGCTTGGAGCAACCTGGGATAGTGGGAGGTGTCCCTGCCCATGGATAGGGGGGAATGGGATGGGATTTAAGGTCCTTCTAACTGATATAATTCCATGATTCTCTGAGAAATTCCGATTTCTCATTGCCATCACCCCGAGGTGATTCCTTTCATATCCAGGATTTTGTTCCCTGTCTGGCCACAGGACTTTGTTGGAAAGAGGGGAACAGGCCTGGAGTCCTTTCCATAGAATCTTTTCAGGAGAATGTCCCATTCCTGGGAACGCCATTCCCAAAAAGCTTGTCGCTGCTTCCAACAACCGTGGCCACCCCTCCCAAAAGAGATTTGCAGGGAAGGAAGTCCCTCCACATCCTCGGCCTGCTCCAAGGTCATGGATCACGAGGAATGCGGTCAAACCTCATGCAGACATCCACACATCCCTCGGGACCCTCGATCCCAAACCCACGGAGGCGGGAGCGGAGGGATTTCCAAGGGCGAGGGTCCCAAGACGAAATGAAGAGACCAAAAAAAAAAAGTTGGACGCACTCTCAGGAAAATATTTGTAAGGGAATGTGTGGACCTTTGGAATGGTCTCATGGTGGGAGTGGCGGAAGGGTGGAAGCCCCTTGACTCGAGGGCTTCCAAAATGGGACAGGACAAAGCCCCAGGGGCCGCGGAGTCCGGAAAATCCTGGGGTCAGCGGATGGACCGAGCGACCCAGCGGGATGGGGCTTTTCCATCCCGGATTGCAGCGAGTTTCTGAGAATCCTCCGGAGTTTTGGGAGCCACGAAGCCGAGACAGAACTCTCAGAGCAGGAGGTTGATGTCATTCCAGACCTCTGGTCCCTTTGGCAGCACAACTGTCGGAGCTGGGATTCCCTCCAGCGTCTCCTTTGGTGGCTTTAAGGGCTCTGAATTAAATCCCAACCCAGAAATCTCCACGCAAGGGCGGATCCAAGTGGGAAGTGGAAAAAAAGAATTCCATAAATTGTTTTTATCCGGTTCGTTCCGTGCCTGAAAGCGGAATTTCGGCATTCCCACCTGGAGACCTGTTTGGATACTTGAACTTACTCATGGATGATTCAGGCAGGACTGGTTTCTCCTCCTTTTCTCCTGTTTGGGGCAAAGTCTTTCAGAATTTTGAAAGGATTTAGTGGGAAAAGGTGTGGAAATTGCCGAGGCCTCCGTGAGGGAAAAATCCCGTTTTTAACAGCGTTCATTTAGCCCTCTCCTGAGGAAATCCAGGCGCTGCAAGGCTGGAATGACAAACGGAGACAGTTTGGATTTGACATCCCAGAGGATGAGAATTCCAGCGGGAAAAAGGCTCCTTTTAAACAGGAAAACTCCTTAAAAAAGCGCCTGATCTTCTCAAAGGAGATTTTTAAGCTTTTTTTGGTTGTTGTCCATATGAATTGGTATATTCCAAAGTTTCCAGCAATTTGGATTTGTCATTTGGGGAAGCAGAACTCTGTAGAAAAGGCCTGGATTTTTTTTTAAGTGTTTGAGATGAAGCTTTAAAATTGAAGGGAACTGGGAATTTGGAAGTGAAAGTGCCTAAAAAGTGTTGATAATTTTGGAATATCTTGGTTATCCCTGCATGTCAATCCCAAAAAAAGCCTCCACCTTGAAATGGAGGTGAAGAGCTCTGGGAATGGCTGTTTGGAAAATCTGCTCCTGCAGAATTTGCTCAGCTCGGAAAATGCACCTAGATTTGGAGTGGAGGGAACAATCATCCAGGCAGGAGTGAGCCCTGGATGTGTCACAAGAGTCATGTCCGGAATATTCAAATATCCCAGGATGGAATTTCTTAGCCTGCTCCAAGGAGGTGAAATTCGGGATTGAAGGGATTACACTTGTAACGGAAAGATGAGAAAATGTTTCAGCGCTACTGGGGGAATAAAATTTGCTGTGACCAGGAGTGATGGGTGAGCAACTGCAGGAAATCCAGACCTGCCACATCCATGGGAAATACTCATGGAATCATGGAATGGTTTGGGCGGGAAGGGACCTGAAATCCCATCCCATTCCCACCCCATCCATGGGCAGGGACACCTCCCATTATCCCAGAGGGATCCAAGCCCCAATGTCCAACCTGGCCTTGGGCACTGCCAGGGATCCAGGGGCAGCCACAGCAAAGCTGGGAATTCCAGCCCAGCCCCTGCCCACCCTCCCACACAGCAATTCCTGCCCAACATCCCAGCCCAATCTGCCCTTTCCCACTGGGAAGCCATTCCCTGTGTCCTGTCCCTGCAGGCCTTGTCCCCAGTCCCTCTGCAGCTCTCCTGGAGCCCCTTCAGGCCCTGCCAGGGGCTCGGAGCTCTCCCTGGAGCCTTCCCTTCTCCAGGGGAACATTCCCAGCTCTCCCAGCCTGGCTCCAGAGCAGAGGGGCTCCAGCCCTGCAGCAGCTCCGGGGCCTCCTCTGGCCTCTCTCCAGCAGCTCCACGTCCTTCTGCTCTTGGCCCCAGGGCTGGGGCAGCTCTGCAGCTGGGCTCTCCCCTGGGGGCACAGGGACACAATTCCCACCTTTCCTTTGGCATCAGCCAGGCCTGGGGGGGTCTGGGCTGGGCCATTCCAGCCTCATCCACAACATCCCAAATCCTCCTCCTAGGGCTGCTGCAGCTGTTCATCTCCACCCTGGGTTAATTTTGGACCAGCACCAAGGATCTGCCGAATTTCAGAGCATGGCACCCCACCAAAGTCCATGAACATCCTGGATCTGTGTCAGATCAGGAACGTTGCTCCTGGTCGGAGCAAGGGATCGTTCGTGTCAATCACAAGATTTTTCCCTGTTTTCCAGAGCCGATTTTGTTTCCTTTTTGCTGTCGGGCCATGAAATGGTTTTTGGGGCCTTTCTGCTCCGAGTTTTCCTCTCTCAGCATCCGGCTCCCAAGTGTCTGTAGCTGCACCCAGGAGTTACACCCCGAGTAGTTACACCCAGCGGCTGGGAGAACCTGAGAGAGCAGGACCAAGTAGGTGAGGATTCCAAAAAGCTGGAACCTCTCCCAAGCTGGGATGAGACCAACCCGTCCTTGAAAAACTTCCCCTAAAATTCTGCTACCTACAGTGCTCGGATTCCAGAGGAATTCAGCAGAGGAGCATTTTCCGGGTGGGATTTTGGGGCGGGAACTTGTTCCGCATGCATTGGATTTTCCAGAAAGTGGAAATTAAGCAAAGGAGCTTTTTTCTGGGTGGGATTTTTGGGTGGGAAACGGCTCCGTGCGAATGGAGTTTTCCGGAAAGTGCCGTCAGTGATTCCGTAGAAACTCCTCTCGTCTGTTCAGGCTAAATTTGTTTGCCAGGATTCATTTGAGGGTCTTCCTTTCGGGAAGACGTGGACTGAAATTCCAGTGGCCGCTCCCAGTTGTCCAAATTCTCTCTTTCCTGAAGAAAAAGGAGGTGGAAGCTGCTTTCCAGGCCAAAATCTGATTCATGTTCTGCCTTCCCACGCTTGTTTTTCCTGTAATTTTTACTGGACACGGTTCTTCTCTTGGATCCAATCATCCTCTTCCCTTCCCGGGCCTATTCCTTCCTAAAATTGTGCTGGATCGAATAAGCTGAGGCTCCAGAAGCTGAGCTCAACTGAGAGACTCTGTTTTCTGGGAAATTGGGGGAATTGGGATTGAAAGGGCAAGGAGGGATGAGGAAAAGCTGGTTTTTGGGATGGGCGGAAGCCGTGAGTCACAAAGGATCAGGGATGGGGAGACAAGGAGGAGGAAAGGCTTCTCTGATGGATAATTTTCCATGCCCACATGGATTTGGGAAAGTTGGAGTCACATCCCTCAGCTACTTTTTGGATCAAAAGCGGTCACTCGAAGCTAAGAAACTCCAGGATTTCGGCTCCTCCTTTTAACCACGCCGTACTGGGAAACATTCCTGATTTCTTTCCTGCTTTTCCGCCATCTCCTCGCCATCTTCTTTCATTTAACAGGAATATCAAGTTAGAGGCTCGTTAAGCCTCAGGCTCATTAGGAGAAACCGAAGCTCCTGCAGTTTGCCTGGAGTGGTCGGGATCTGATGACAGAAGCTGACACCGGATTGTTTGGGAGTTCTTAGGATCAAGGAGAAATCAGCTGGAATTCTGGGATGAAAGAAATTGGAAACCAGTCAGGAAGAGGCAGTGGTTTGTGTCAGGCAAGGGGAGCTTTTCCTAAAAATAATCCCACAAAATTCTCTGATCTGAGGAACAGTTTTGTCATTTAGGACAAGAAGAAACGGCCTCCAATGTGCCAGGGGAGGTTTAGCTTGGACATTTGGGAACATTTCTCCCTGGAAAGGCTTGTCTAGGCCTGGAAGGCTTGGAGGGCTTTTTCATCCTGAATTATCCAGGGATTTCCTGGATTTGTGATGTCACGAGGGGCGGAGCGCAGGTGTTTGTGGCCCTGTGATCTCCAGTGACGGAAAAACTCAGCGATCCCAGGGAAAGGCAATTCCAGGGAGGCCCAACCCAAAGCTCTCCCCAGTCCCACCAAGGCCAGGTCCTTCCTCTCCTTTCCCCGCATCCAGAAAATTCAGGTCCCCTTTTTCCCCTCTGTCCTCTGAGGGGTGGATAATCCACCCCTCTGGGAATTTCCACCTCCCTGGGAGTTCGGAGCTGCTCCGTTTTCAAGGAAGCAGCAGATCAGGGCCTTATTTCTGTCCAAAAATCTTCCTTTAAGAGGGAAAAACCTTTAGGAGCCTTGGACGTCCGTGGAAGCTGCGCTTCCACTCCATCCCAGCTGACATTTCCCTGCCTCTGCCTCCACTGGGAATGGGCTCAGAGCTTTTCTATTTTTATTTCCCCCCTTCTCTCCCTTGCTTGTGGGGCTTCCACCCGGCCGACCCAAAACCCAAAGCTCCGAGAGCCCCTCGGAAGGAGGAAGCGGCCGGCGTCGGCAGCCGGAGCAGCGCAGGCACGAAGGTCATCCTTTGCATAATGTATTTATCTTGGAAAATGGGGTTTTATTCAGGCTGTCCAAGAATCCAAGTGCTGAAACCAACACTAAGTCAACAGCACTTAGAGTAATGAAATAAATTCTTCAGGACAATCCGGCCCAAGGAGTTGACAAGGAGGGGGGGACCGGGGTTGTTTTTATTAAAATTCCTTCGTTCCTGCGAGCCGGCATTGTCTGTGTTTCTTGGATGCGGCCTACGGAGAGACACCGCGCAAAGCCTAGGCTGGAGTTTATTTAGTCTGCTGCCTGCAGCAAAGGGAAACAAAAAGCTTAATAAAAGATTTCCTTCTGTGGGAGCCCCTGCGATTCGCAGATTGGAAGATAAGGGGGCTGTTCGGAGGGAAAGGATAATTCCCCATCCCAACAGAGGTGGCATTCCCAAGCCAAGGGAATGGGAATTTATCTCCAGCCTCTGGTTAACCACAGGCCTGAGCGAAAGCCACCAGGACTGAAAGCTTAAACTGTTCTTAATCGTGCTGTAAAGCTGAAAGGAAAATATTTTTGATGCTCCGGCTTTTTAATCTAAATATGATTTAAATTCGGCTGTGCCCCTTCCCTCCCGGCAGCACTACATCAATCCTGGATTTCACGACCTCTCGCGTGGAATTCTGCCAGGAATTCCGCAGAATTGGAAGCTTAATTTGGAGCCTGATTTCCACCGGCCCTAAAACTTCAGGATTTGGTTACGCTGCAGCTGCAGCAGCAGAGTGTGGTGAATTCTGCTTCTGATCCTCTCATTTGCCTGGAGAGAGGTTTCAGCCCGGTATTCCAAGATATTGTAGCTGTTGTTCCTTTGCTCTGGAATTCTGTCTGTGTGACAAAAATTCCAGGTCCTGAAGGAGTTTTTTAGACTTGAAAATGGGAATATTCCTTACCCTCGGGGTCTTCCTTTCCTCGAAAATGGAAAATTCCCTTGGTTTTTTCCCTTCCAGACCTCCGACCTGCCTCTCCCACAAACCAGGGATCCAGAATTCCATGGAACTTCTTCCTGGTGTTCCCCCCAGCCAGGAAATCTCCAGGATTTTGCAGTCCAGAACAACGAGGAGGAAAAGAATTCCTGAATCTTTTCCAGCAGGGAAATAAAAGCAGACAGAAGATTCCTTCCACGGATGTCCTGTACAAGATGCAACCAAAGGCTTTGCAGGGACCCTGTGGAAAATCCAAGGAGATCCCTTGATTCTCCTGCATCCCACAATCCCATTTTTTTCGTAAATCCATGATGCATTTGCTTCCTCATCCTCAAGTCAGCATCTCCCAAAATTCAGGGCAAGGTCTGCCCAGTTAATCTTCCAAGGCCTTTCATGGCAAAATCCTTGGAAATTCAAAATAGGGGAAAATGATCCCTATATTTCAGCAGACCATGGATGGGATTCAACCAAATTCCTACGGTACCTGGTCTGCAGCTCTGGATTAATTTAGATGGGAATATTTTCCCTAAATCCCTCTTTTTTTTTTTCCTTTGTTCCACCTGGGAAGGAATTTGGCTCCTGCATTGTCTCCAAACCCGCCAGGGCGTTGATGTGGAATTGTTGGGTGTTCCAGAAAATTCAGGCAGTTGGCTTCCAGTTGGATCACCATCCCTCCCCTTTCCCTCTTTTCCATCTCTCCTTTAGGAATGGGATCCACGCAGTGTAAAATCCCTACAATTGGGGATGTTTGGAGTTAATAATTCCGTGTTCCCTTTTTTGGGGGGGCCCAGTCTTGGTGTCTGAACCTACTCCGGGCACAGCTGATCCACAAGCGACCTCATTCCTGGAATTCCGGTGATCCCAAGTTTGGATTGGTCCCCTAGTCCAGGCCTAGAGGAAAAGTTCCGTCCTTAAAGCTGCTGTGGGAAAATGTCACCCCTGGATAACTGGAGATTCCAACTCTTTATTTTGAGGAGGAAGCACGTTTGGATTTTCCTGGAAGATCTGGAGTTTATTCACCTTGTGGAATCTCGGGATGGGATGGAATGGGACGGAATCACCAGGCTCTGAGCACCTTATCCTGACAGCCACCAGAGCCTTGAACACAACTTGGGATTAAAAATTGGGGGAAAATTCCTCCCTCTGAGGGTGGGGAGGCCCTGGAATGGAATTCCCAGAGAAGCTGTGGCTGCCCCTGGATCCCTGGAAGTGTCCAAGGCCAGGTTGGATCCACCTGGGATAGTGGGAGGTGTCCCCACCCATGGCAGGGGGGGGAATTAAATTATCTTAAAATTCCCTTCTGACCAATCCCACGATTCTGTGATTTTATGATCTTGATTCTCATCCCCCAGGATTTCTCCCCAAAACTCCAGGAATAAATTTCCTTTCTATTTTTAGAGGGGAAAAAAATCTCCTTTGTTTTGTTTTTTTTTTTCCCCAGGGCTTTTTTCTTTCCCCCAGAGTTGTTTCTTTCCAGACTCTCCTCTTCAGGTAGGACTTTTTTTAGGAATTCTGGCGGGTTGGATGAGGCAGGGGCCAGCCTGGGGTAGGAAAACCGGGAGAACCGGGTCTTGTTCTGGGACTTTCCAGCCAGGACACACTTTTGGATCTGTGCTCCAAGCAAACCCAGGCTCCTGGGGTAGGAAAAAATGATGGAGCTGCAGGAAAACTGATGGAGTGAAGCTGCTTGGACCACGGAGAGCCGGGATCCAGCGTGAGGCATGAAAAGCTGTGGGGGGAAAAGCGAAGGAAATTAATGATTGGATAATGGATTCCAAATGTTGCCGTTCCAAGTGAAATCCTAGGAATACAGGCACTTGAGGGGACACGGAGCTCCAAACCGGATTGTTTTTCAAGGCAGGGCTGCAGCGAGGAGGATGCTGGGTAATGCTTCCTGAATTCCCAGAAAGGTAATAAGGTGAGGATTTAGCTCCGTCCAAGCTCCGTTGGCTTCCGTGCGTGCAGGGAACGATCGCGGAGCGCTCTTCCCAAGGCTTTGCATCCCGCCCGGACTGTTAATCCCGGTGGCAGGTGGCCGCCGGCCATCTGGAATCTCTTCATCCATTGAGATTCTCCCAAGAAAGAAAGGAAAAACCTCCTCAGTAGCCGGGCCAGGCTTTCGGGGAGAGCTTCTGTACAGCGGCTCCGGGTCAGCGCTCCCGCTTGGATCGTTGGCTCCGACCGTTGGCTCAGGGAATGCGACTCCGCATTCCCCTTTTCCTGCCCGGACACGGCTGCTCCTCCCAGATCCTCACTTCACCTCCTCCAGGCGCTTTTCCTGAAGTTTTCAGGCGGCCAAGCCTGGTATTGTTGGATGGAGAGGGATGGCGTGGAACGACGGGATAAATGGCGTGGAGCTGAGGGGGGAAGGTTTGGATGAGTTGTCCAAAGGGGTGGAATTCTTTGGATAAAGCTGGAACCGTGAGGCTGTGGCTGCCACATCCCTGGAGGTGTCCAAGGTCAGGCTGGACGGGGCTTGGAGCAACCTGGGATGGTGGGAGGTGTCCCTGCAGATGGATGGGGTTGCAACTGGATGGGATTGAACGTCCTTTCCCACCCAAACCATTCCATGATTCCACGATTATTCCAGTCGTTATTAGGATGTCCCGTTCCCAGGCACTGGCAGAGGGGTTAAACCCCACCCTGAGTGTTTCCTGCTCGGCTTAATCCCAATCCTTCCTCAAATATTGTTGGAAAGAAACCTGTGGAGACACCTCAGTGGCAGCTCCAACTGGAGTCAAAAAGTAACGGAAAAATCCCTAAGGAATTTTTTAAAACGAGAGGTTTGTAACATTGGACACGAGGACAGGGGAAAACAAAGGAAAACCTTTCCGTGTGAGACTCGTTCCTACTGCAGAAGGAAGAGTGAGGCAATCGGAAAACAAAACAGCTTTTCCCTTCTAATCCTACTTTTTTTGGGGATAATTGCAGCCTCAGAGATGTCTCTCCCATTTCTGCATAGTCCAAGTGGGAATAACAGCATGGATCAAGGGTCCTGGACACCTTGGGAATTCCACAAGGCCGCCAGCAGAAATGGGGCCAATTTTTCCGACCCGAAATCCAAAACATGCATCTGTATTCTGGCCCCTTGGATGTATCCAGCTCTCTATGACCCCCAGCAGGAATCAATTCGGGATCCAAGGAAGTGGCCGGAGTGTTTGAGTGTATTTAGCAGGATATTTGGGGTGAGAATTAGGAAAAAAGGGACTTTTCCTCCTGGGGAAAGTCTAAGCACGGAAAGGATGGGGATGGATGTGGATTCCTGATCCTTTGCACTTCCCACGGGAATACCAAGTGGAGACAGGGATTACACCAGGGCTGCAAATCCACTGCAAATCACCCTAAAGCCCCGGTGAGCTTTGGGAGACCCCGAAACCTGGGGAATTTACTGGAATTTACCCTTTGGAATGGGTGTCACTTCCGTGTAAACTCCGACCACGTCTCCTTGTGTCCCTCCCAGTGACTTGCATGTCACCGTTGTCCTGCTGATTTTTAGGGAATCCAAGACAATTTTGGAGGGGCCGAAGCACAGGAATGTGGTTTAATCTCCTGGTTTAAACCTTTTTCCAGCTTCTTGGAATGGTGTCACCCCCATTCGCGCTCTGCTCTCGGCGGATGTGGAATGATGTCAGAGGGATTCAAGAATTCCCAGAAATCATTCCTCTTCCTTCAGCTCCATCAGGGTGTGGAGTTGCCCCAGTGCTCAGCACTTCACAGAGTCTGGTCAGGAGGAGGAAAATCCCACAATCCCAGAATCACAGAGGTTGGAAAAGCTCTCCGAGGTAATTGAGTCCAACCTGTGCCTGATCCCCCCTTGTCACCATCCTGGGAATGCCACACCCCTTCCCAACCCACTGCAGTCCTTGGAGTTTGGATCAGGTGGAAAAGCCTGGATCAGCACCTGAACCCCGAGACATTTCCCTGGAATGCCCCCGGATCTATCCCAAGCTGGCCCATCCCTCTCACCAGCAGCCTGTGGAAATAATTCCAGCTAAAATCGGGAGACTTCCACGGATCCTGAGCGTTATCCCGGATGATCTGAGGTGGGAAAAAAATGCCGGGTGGAAAAATCAAAGATGCCAACCTTTTTCTACAACATGTTTGTACCGCCTTGACACGGCTCTGCTTCCTCGCACCATTCCTTGATATCCGGCTGACGGATATTTTTCCATAGAGTGGGAATGCTGATCTTGGCAGGGGCTGAGAGCAAATATAGAAGCTCCGATGCACGCCCGGAGAGTTCCAAGCCATCGGGAAAGCTGCCGGGAGCAGCAGGAGGAAACAGCAGAGAGCTGGAAGCCTGGAGAGGGCTCGTTCTGCATCCATAATTCCCACGGGATTTGGGAAGGTGAGGGGAACCCCACCATCCCAAACGGCAGGAGCCTGCCAAGGAACACTGCTGGCAAAATTCCGCCTCAAATATTATCTGATTTCTTTTATTCCTGCTCCCGCTCCGGATCCTTGGCTTCCATTCCTTACAATATCCAGCCGCCCGCTGTCCTTATTATCTTTATCTTTTCCACATTATCCAGAGTGGGATCCTTCTGCTGATCCTTGGATTACGGGAGTGCAAATGGACTGGAGAAGCCCAGGTTTAGGATTTGAAACTTGAATTTTCTTTAAACCAGGCTTTGGAGCCCTAAGGAAGGGAATCCTCAAATCCTCATCTCCCCAGTCAAGGGCCATTCGTGTGTGCTTTAGTTTGGGATGGGAAATTCCAGCTGGCTCCTGCTTTTTGGGAACTGCTGGAACAGCCCCCAGTGCTTCAATCCATGTCCCTTCCCACCCCAGGGACATCCCAGCAAGGGAATTGCAGGATGGGGTTGGAAAGAAGCCGCTCACTCCCCTGCAGAGAGACCTTGGCTGAAAGGAGCTTCAAAAAAGATGGAGAGGGACAATTTCCAAAGGCCTGGAGGGACAAGACACAGGGAATGGCTTCCCACTGGGAAAGGGCAGATTGGGCTGGGATGTTGGGCAGGAATTGCTGTGTGGGAGAGTGGGCAGGGGCTGGGCTGGAATTCCCAGCTTTGCTGTGGCTGCCCCTGGATCCCTGGCAGTGCCCAAGGCCAGGTTGGATCCACCTGGGACAGTGGGAGGTGTCCCTGCCCATGGAGTTGGAATCCAATGACCTTTAAGTTCCCTTCAACCCAAACCATTCCATGATTCCATGAAGGTCTTTCCAAGGGGCTCTTTCCAAGGAACACAAGCCAGGACCACCTTCCCAAGCTATGCTGAGCTGGGCAGGATGAGGTGACGATGTCCAGATGAAAGGCCACGGATCTCATTCCCAAGCTCTGGAATCTCCCAGTTTTCCCTCTGCATTTTACCGTCAGTGCTTGGAGAAAGCTGGAGTTTTGTTTTTTTTTTTAAGGAAAACTGCCAGAACTTGGATGTTCGAATGTCCAGGGAGGCGAGAGCAAAAAACCCTTAAAAAAGCAAACCCTGGATCTTCCAATGGTTTATTTTTGGAGTCCCGAGAAAAATGTCCTTGGATTTATTTTTTTCACGGATCTATTTCAGTGGAGTTTTTTTCCTTTTTTCTCTTTTTTTTTTTAAGATGGAGCTGTTGACTCCTTTCTGCCAAAAAAAAAGTGATTCCTGTCTCCTTCATTGTTTCCAGAGGCTTTTTCCAGAGGTTCTCACACCCACACGGGAGCCTCTCCCAGAGCCTGGCCCAGACTCTGGGTGACCCCTCCATAAATCCCAGTAATTTATGGATTATTGTTATTAATAGCGGGCAGAAAAATTCCAAAACTCCAGGACTTTCTCTCCTTGCTCCTTCAGAACAAATCCAGGAGTCTCTACGGAGCTTCCCTCGTGCATTGCGGGAAGTCCGAGAACTTTTCCATGCTTAATGGGGGGAGTGGATTTAGGGAGGGATGACAGAGGGAGTGTGGCTGCTTATCCCTGTTTTCCCTGATTTATGAGCTGCCATTCCCAGAGGTTTGGAAGGAGGCTGGTATCAAAGGAATTATGTGATCCCAAGGCCATTCCAAGGTGATGGAGCGGTCTGGACTGAAATCGCCCCTGGAATTCCAGCTATCCCAAATAAACTCATCCTGCTTTATTCCAGTCCTACCAGACCCAAACTCGGAGCCCCTCTCGAAGCAGTTCCGTGGAAAACAAACAGGATGAGCATTCCAAAGCGTGTCCTCCTGCTGGAGCCGGGAAAACACCTCCTGATGGAACTGCGAGGCATCCTGAGCAACCGGGAAAAACCTGGATGGGAAAACATGGAGAAATTGGGAGCAGGCCTTAAAAGGCAGAATTGTCACGTTTAAATTCCCAGCTGGGGGAGGGGATTATCCATGAAGACAATGGTTCATTCTGGATAAACATGGAATAACTGATGTCATCCACCAATGCAGGGTGAAAGGAGCTGGAAAGATTCCACAAAGGGGATATTTTCCTTGGATATGGGACTAATCAGGAAGAGAGGCCTGGAAGTGTCCAAGGCCAGGTTCCACCTGGACCAGTGGAAGGTGTAGGGGTTGGAATGAGATGGGATTTAATCCATCCATCCCTTCCATCCTAAACCACTCCACAATTCCACGATTTCCCGGATGCTTCTTCCGAGAGAGGATCTCCACCCTTCCACAAGCAGTTGGCTTTTCCCAGATTCTCTCCACGTTTTCCTTGGAGAGGGAACCGCTCTCCTTGTCGACCCGCACCTCGTCAACCCATGGATGAGCTGATGGAAACTGGGAACATCCTAATTTTTGCCCTGTGGAGGAGCAGGCATGGAAATTCCTTGGATCTCCACATTTTCCTGCCTGTCAGAGACTCATTCCCAGGTGTCCCGTCCACCTTGTCACCGATCTCCTCCATCCCGATGTTCCCTCTATCCTGCTTTTGCCTTTTCCCATCCCACCCTGCCTCCCCACGTCCCCCTGGAACGGCCACAGCCGCTGCATCTGTCCGGAATTCTCTCCTTTCCACTCTTCCTGGCTGCCCTTCCCATTTCCCCTCCTTCTGGGCCACCCCAAAACTCCGATGGCCAAAGCCGAGGCTTGGAGGCGTTTTTTTATCCTGAGGCTTTGGAAAGCCACATTCCTGCCCCTCTCCGGTCCCATCCCGCTCCGGCCAAGTGGGATGGCGATGACACAGCAGGGCCTGGGTAGGATTTTTCCTCTTCCTTGTTCTGCTGCCAACGTCTTTGACCTCTGGATGAACTGCCCAAAAATTGCCTTTGGAGCCGCTCCCGCCTCTTTGACATCCGTGACCGGTTGGAATTTAAATTCTCCTTTTTTTTTTTTTCTGGGAGAAAGGGAATGAGAGAGGATCAAAGAAGGGTGAGAGTTAAAATGGAAAAAAAATAAAACTAAAAAAAAAAAAGAAAGAAAAGAAAAGAAAAAGATGGATAGGAAGAAACCAAAGCCAGAACTGAGGGAAATCTTGTGGTTGGAAAAAACTCGGGGAAGAGTGGGACAAGTCAAGGGTTCAGAATATATGGATCAGTTTGTTCCAAGAAAACAGCGGGAAAAGGTAACAAGGCCTTATCTGGAGTCAGTTCCTGCTTCCCACGTCCCCTGGCAGGGTCATTCCCAGGCTGGGAATGTTGGACGCGTCCCTGGCTGAGACTTTGGAACAGCCAACCGCCAGCCATGTGTCCAACCTTTGGAATCATCCATCCATCACCTCTGGCTGAGCTGGAGGAGCCCGAAGTCCGGAATTTTGTTGCTCAAAGCCTCCAACAAAAAGCCAAAATTCCAGCGCCACCAGCACCACCTGGATTGGGAAGGACTGGAGAAGTAAATGGTAAAAAAAATAGTGGAAATGGGAAAATCGACTGGATCAGGATAAAATTTTTTAAGGATCAACAATTCCTTCCCAGAGCAATCCAGAAATTATGCTCTGCTCCCACTGAATTTGTTTAGGATTTGTTTTCACTGAATTCCAGGAAAACTGCACCACATCCAGCAGGAATTCCACGGGATGTGGAACTCCTCAGAATTCTTGGACTTTTCTTAATTTACGTTCTAACAATGACCTGGGTGAGAAGAGCTTTTCAAAGCTCCGGATTCCAATCCAGTCAGAAAATCCCACACTTTTATTTTAAAAGGGTTTGTTCCCAAATGAGGTTAAAAAAAAAAAAATCCCTTTCTGCTCCAAAAATATTTTACCAGAGAGAGAAAAAAATTCAAAATGCTTTCATTTGATTTTTGAGTTGCTTTTTTGGGGGGAATCTTGGAAGATAAACCAGGGGAGACCGGGTGGGGTGGGTATTTCGATGCCTCAGAGATTTCCAAGGAGAAACCTCAGACTCTTTGCCTGGAAATGGAGGATCCCGAATGCCACAGGGATCCAGGATCCCAGCTGCGTGTCCTAGAGGCTGGAAATCATGGAATCATGGAATGGTTTGGGTGGGAAGGGACCTCAAGGATGACCCAATTCCAACCCCAACACCTCCCACTATCCCAGCTGGATCCAACCTGGCCTTGGACATTCCCAGGGATCCAGGGGCAGCCACAGCAAATGTGGGAATTCCAGCCCAGCCCCTGCCCACCCTCCCAGACAGGAATTCCTTCCCAGTATCCCACACAAGTCTCCTCTTTTCCAACGGCCAACACTTGGGACTTGTGGAATTTGTCCTACCCTGCTTTGATCCAAGTTTGGAACAGGGAATTTTTGCATCAGACTAAGCTGCCCCCCTCACCTGTTGTCCCTTCTCCAGCTAATTCCAGGCCTTCCCAAAGGAGGGGAGGAAAATCCCGCTGCACTCCTGATGTTCGCTTTAGATGGAGAGGGTGGGATCCAAGATCCAAGATTATCCCATTTTCCAGAGGCTAAAAGTTATCTGGTCTTGTCTATAAATGCACAGGAAAATTTGGGTGACTTTAAACTTGGGAGGAACAAGAACGGCTGGAAATCCGACAGCGCGGAATCACGGAGACACTGGCAGCGGGAACAGCAGGGGGTTCATCCGCTGGGAACAATGGAATTCCAGGAGGAGGGCGTGGGTGGCGCGATAAAATTATGGAAAACCGGGATGGAATAGGTGCGCACAGGAAAAAAACCAATTTGTATTGGGATTAATGGGTGTTAATTAGGTGGGAGAAATCTTCCCGTGGTTGTTCTCGTGCTTTGTGTCCAGAAAAGTTGGAATTTCGGAGCAGACCAAGGGGATCAGGTGGAGACAAATCCAAGGAAAGCTGGAGGGTTTGGTTTAGCCTGGAAAATACGTGTCGCTCTCCATAAATAGCTCCATACATATTATTCTATTAAAAATTATATTTTGAATTATATAAAATATATTGAATGTTGTGTTTAAAATATATTTTAGAATCCTATTTAAAATGACATTCAAAATTATATTTTGAAATAGATTAAAATATATTAAGGATCATATTTAAAAATATCTTTAAATTATATTTAAAATATGTACAAAAATATTTTTTAAATTATATTTCAAATTATATTTTTAATTATATAAAGTATATTGAAAATTATATCAAAATAATATTGAAAACACATTAGGAATAATATTTAAATGATATTTAAAAATTACATTTAGAATTGTATTCAAAAATATACTTTAAAATTATATTGAAAAGTGAATTTTAAATTATATAAAAGATATTGAAAATTATATCAGCATTATATTGAAAATACATTAAGAATCATATTTAAATTGTATTTTTAAATTACATTTAAAATTGTATTTGAAAATAGTNTAAATTATTAAATTAATTATTAAATTTGAAATTTATTTGACATTTTATTTGAAATTTTTAAAAATTTTATTTAGAATTACACAAAAAATTTATTTAAAATGCAAATTTATATTGAAAATTATATTTAAAATATATTTAAAAGTTATATTCATATTAAAATTACATAAAATATATTTTAAATTACCATAAAATTAGAATTAAATTTTATTCTTAATTATGTCTCAATTTTATTTAATTTTTATTTAAATTCTATTTAAATTCTATTTAAAATTTAAAGTAGAAGATCGATAAGAAATCCCACATTTTCCAGGCTGCCCCCGGACAGCAGGACCAGGACATCCTGAACGAGCCATTCCCCCTTTTCTTTTTGATATCCCATCCAGCTTTTGGGAGTGCAGCACAGATTCTGGGAGCTGGGAGCTTTTCCTTGGGAAAACTTGGGAATGCATTCCATGAGGCCTTTCCCGGCCATGCCCATCCCGGGTTTTTTTTCTTGCCACCCAGGGACAAGAGGTGACAACCAGGCCAGAGCTGACGGTGATGTCACTGAGCGTTCCCGGACATTTGTCCTCGGGAAGAGCCAAGCTCGGGATCGTCACTACCAACAAAGATTCCCTACAAAATCCGGGAGCTGGGACGTGCCGGCCCCACCGTTCCGGCCTTTCCCTGCCTTCGTTCCCGGCGCTGTTTGCGCAAAGCCGCGTTGGGAAGATCCCAATTGTTCCTTCCTTAATGAATTCTTGGCTCGTGGAGCCTCCCTGTTAATGAGCTCCCTGCTCCAGCCTTGTTCGCCTTGGAAAACACTGGGAAGAGGAGCCAGGAATTCTCACCCCGCTCCGGCAGGCTCGGCAGTGGGAATTGTTGATCCCAGAGCGGGGAAAATGGGAGCTCCGGTGAAGGACGACAAGGATCCAAATCTCCTCTGCATCCTGAAAATCCTACAGGGATCAGGGCTGAGCCAGGAGCCAAAGGGAAAAGAGGAGTCAAAATGCTGGAAAACCAACAAGGGAACATTTCCAGAGGCTAAAGGACAGGAAAAGGGACTTGGAAGCGTGGAAGGCACATGGAATTCCAAGGGAGGAGTTCGGGGTGGAACTAAAGCCATGTGATTCCCAGCATGGAGCTTTATCCATGTGGAAGCGTGGCCTGGATGTGGTTGGGATGCTGGGGGGGAATGGATTTTATCAACAGAAGTGGAATTAGGGAAGGGAAGGGAAGTTCAGGGAAGTTCAGGGAAGGGAAGTTCAGGGAAGTTCAGGGAAGGGAAGTTCAGGGAAGTTCAGGGAAGTTCAGGGAAGGGAAGGGAAGGGAAGGATACTTCTTCCATGGGGTGTGTGAACTTCTGTTTTCCATCTTGGAAAATATTCCCATCAAATCCTGGATGAAATGGCTCGGTTCTTAAAGGAATGGATAAATTTGGGTGCTATTTGCAGGGAATTTTTGGTCCCCAAATATTCCCAGGTTTGTTTGTGTGTTCCTGAACTTGAGGATATAACCAGATTTCAAATCCATGGGTTTTCCTCTCAAATAAATCCCAGCATTCCCACACAACCAGAAAGGACAGGGAAGTGTTTGTTGAGTCACCTGCAGGAACTGAAGTTCTCCAAAAAATATTGGAGCTGGGAAAGTTTTGGAAGAATTCAAACTCCAATCCCAGAGGTCAGGTCAGACCTGGAATGCTCTGGAAGTGTGGGATGCGCTCGGAGCATCCTGAAGTTCAGGATCTCACGGTGAAAATCCCAGAAAAGCCAAGAGTGCGGTTTTGGGAAGGCTCTTCCATGAGGAGCTTTTCCAGCAGTGGGACGAGGTTGCCCTCAGCTGCTTGGCCGCTCTCTCTCCTTGACCTCAGCCTTTCCAGTGGACATTCCTGCAATTTCCAGGGACATTCCTGCAATTTCCAGGGATATTCCTGCAATTCCGTGGGTATTCCTGAAATTTCCACACGTATTCCTGCAATTTCCACGGGTATTCCTGAAATTTCCTCGTGTATTCCTTCAATTCCTGTGTTTGTTCCCTGCTCATTTTCCTTGGCTTTGGTGTTTGGAAGGAAAACAACGGAGAGGTCCCGTCCTCCATCCTGCCATTGTCATTCCTGATTCTGGGATTCCAAAGGTTCCCGGATTCCAAAGGTGCCACCTAAAGTGAAGATCCCACAGATTCCAGCTCATTTTTCCATGCCAATTCTCCCTGGAGTCTCCAGCCCCTCTGGAAACAGGATTTTCCCTCCTAATTTCGGCAAATTTTACTGGAAGCGTCCAATGCCAGGTTGGAGCAACCTGGGATAATGGGAGGTGTCCGTGCCTGTGGAATGGGATGATACTTGATGTCATTTCCAACCCAACCCATTCCAAGATTCTGGAATTCTAGGAAGTGTGGGCTCAACCCGTGCTCTGCTTAAAGCAAGTAATTATTCCTACCTCTGGAAAACAGCCCAAATAATTGGGAAAAAAAAAAAGGGGGGGGGGGGAAGGGAAAAATAAAGAGGCCGCAGGAATTATGGATCTGGAATTCATTCAGGATATGGAAAACCTTGGAGTTTGGGAAATTCTCTGTCTGCTGTGCCGATAAATTCCGTAAAGCCTGACTTCAGGATCACTGGGAGAACCAGAGGTGCCACAGTTGATCCTTAAAACAGGAGCAGGAAGAATCCCAAACTGAGTTCCATGGAATCCGGTGATTCATTGCCCATGCCCATCTCTATTGGGAAAAGTAGGAAAATCCATTTGGAACCGATCCTAAATCCTTATTCTGGGTCCTGGTGGAATTCCGCGTTCCAGTGGGTTCATGTCCCTCTGAGGAAAATTATTCCTGGTTGTCCCTTGGGATCTGTGGGATTCCCTCTGGGAGCCGCGGGAGCACCTCCAGTTCTCACAGCATTCCCCAAATCCTGATCCAGAGCCCAAATCCAATTCTGGAATAACCCAAAATCCACATCCCAAAGAGCTGCGTCCTGCCCTCAGCTCATTCCCAGCTTTCCTGCTCTTTTCCCCGAGCCTGATTTCTCTCCAGTAGTTCAATCCCATTTATTAGGAATTTATAGTTCTCCATAGGGTTTTTATATTTAGCTGCCTCCCCTGGAAAACCACATTTTTATGGATCTTGGATCCCACCCTTTTCCCTGTGGCTCCTCCAGGCAGATTTCCCCCCCCTTTTTTTGGGTTTATATTCCAATTTTGGAGCTTAGCACCGGCTCGTGTCCGTCCTTTATTCCCAACCACCCATCCCAGAAATTCCTTATCAACAGGTCGGGTTGAAAAGGCCACAGTTTTTCCGGGATTGGGTCATCCTTGGCTCCCAGAGCCGTTTGGCTCCAGGAGAAAAGTGGGAAGTGGGATCGGTTTACAGCCTGCTAAAGGTCAGCTGGGCCACTCCTGGTTTTTAGAGGGAGAGACGTGAAATCCTTAAAATGTCAGGATAATATCCCTAAAAATAAAACCTCACAAAGCCTGATCAGCTCCGTGCGCCGGCAGATTTTCCTCTGGGATGGGCAGGATTGATCTGAATCCCAAAGTTCTTGGGCCAAACCCAGAGGAAACCACTGCCAGCCAATGATTCCCTGTATTATCCGGTTATTTAAAGCCGGATTTTCCATGAGGAAACCGAGGGGAGAGGGGCCAAGGAATCAATCCCTGTTTGATTCCAGCAGGAAATGGGAATGCAGAGCAGCTCCAGCCTCTGTGCCGAGGGCACCAAAGCTGGAAATCAGGGAAAAACCCCGTTGGTTTGGGATTTTTTTTGGGAATTGTCACAAATACCCACTAAAAAGGATGGGAATGGCCTTGCTCTGTCCCTTTGGATGAGATTTTCCAGAGGGGGTGTGGATGCCCCATCCCTGGAGGGATTTAAGGATGGAGATCTGGGAAAACTGGGAAAGGTGAGGTAGGGATGGGTTAAAAATGTGGAAAATCAACTTCAAGCCAAAATCATGGAAAACCCTTTATTTCCCTCCATCTATCCACAAATTCCATGGATTTTTCTAGGATCTCCACTTGTGAAAAGCTTTTCTGGGAATGAGAGAGGATTGGAGCTTCCCAGCTATTAAAGATGCCAAGGATTAAAGCAGAAACCTTTGGGATTTTGGCACATCCCACCATTTACGTCTTTGGGAATCATCCTAATTATCAGCATTTATTCGTATACCTGGAATTTCGGCCGGATAAGGAGTTGGAAGAGTGGATATTAGGGAATATCTGTGGAATTCCGGGATATTTTGGTGACCAGGATTTTTAGCTCCATACAGGCAGATTTGTTATAATCATGGAACAACCCGGCTTGGAAAATGTTCCTGGAATTTCTGCCCTCCCATTCCCAGCTCCGAGTTTGGAGTCAGATCCAAATTCAAAATGGGTTCCAAGTGTGGATTTTTCCCACTCTGCACTTCCAAAGAATTCCATTTGCGGCTGAGCCATTTAATGGGGCTCCCAACCTGTTGATGATACTCTGGAAAAATGGGAAATCAGGAATTTTAGGAGACCTGGAGGTTCTGTCATGCATGAAAGGGTGAAATTGGAAACTCGGAAATAAAATCCCAGTGAAACTTGGAAACAAACCTGGATGAGGAATTTCAATCCATGTCTCTTCTCCCATGATCCGTTTTTCTCCCTGAGCCATTCCTCAGGAGAGGAAAAATGGCTCAAAACTATGGAAAAAGTGGGATTTTCTGCTGATTACCCCCCAAAAAATCCACCCGTGGCTACAAACAGCCCGAGAACGGCGTTGGAATAACTGCTCCGAGCTGGAAATTTTCAGGAATGATTTATCCTCTAACACATCCCTCTTTTTATGAAAAACCTGGATCTGGGTAAAGATTTCACATCCCATTAATGGTTTTGACCTTAATTAAAGAAACCACCAGCAGCTCATTAATGCCTCATTCGAAGGTGAGAAGGAAAGATGGGAAACTTTGGGAAAAGGGGCTGGAAAATCCAACTGCTCCGGGGTAAAATTCCTCAATAATTTACCAGGAAAGGACAAATCTCCTCACTTCTGGCTCGCACACAGTGGCTCCTTTATTTAGGATGAGTCAACCTGGAAAAATCCTATTTATTCCCAAATTTTGGCACAACTGCAGCTGCCAGGCTCGGAAGCGGTATCAGCCAAATTTCAGGATTCGTAATTCCTGGGAAATTTTGGTCTTTGGAAATTCACTTTTTGTCGGGGTTAAGAAAACAAAATTCTTTCCTTCGTTCTTGCCCAGGAATGGAATTTCTGACTCCAAAAAAAGTCCAGCTTTGGAAATCTCGACCTGGGATCATTGTTCCCATCCATGGAAATGGGCGGGGTTTGGAATGGAGACTTTTTTGGGAGCAGAACCAAAGCTCCTTCAGGGATGTTATTCCCAATTTTTATTGCTCAGGAGTGTTTCTCTTATCATGGGAGAGAATAAATACGGATTTTTGGAACACGTGGGAATGCGACGGAAAAGCAACAGGAAGTTCCAGCAGATTTCGGTGATGAATCCTTGGTGTTTTGGGGGATGAGCTGGGAATGTTCCCCTGGAGAAGGGAAAATTCCAGGGAATCCTCAGAGTCTCTGAAGGGGCTCCAGGAGAGCTGTAGAGGGACTGGGGACAAGGCCTGCAGGGCCAGGACACAGGGAATGGCTTCCCACTGGGAAAGGGCAGATTGGGCTGGGATGTTGGGCAGGAATTGCTGTGTGGGAGGGTGGGCAGGGGCTGGGCTGGAATTCCCAGCTTTGCTGTGGCTGCCCCTGGATCCCTGGCAGTGCCCAAGGCCAGGCTGGATCCCCCTGGGACAGTGGAAGGTGTCAGGGGGGAACAAATGATCCTGAAGATCCCGTCCCACTCAAACCATTCCATAATTTTCCATCTCCTGCATCACTCCAGAGTCTTGGTCCATGACTGTCCAGGCTCCCTTTGGAAGGAAAACTGTTATTCCTGATATCTTTTTAAAGGGAAAACTTCCAGGCCTTCCTTCCCAGTCCTTACCAGACACAGGGTGTGGACACACCACATTGCCCAAACCACTCCTTCAACCCAATCCATCTGGATTTCCCCCTCCCACCTCCCACTTCCCAGCTTTCTCCCAAGATTTGGAGCTTCTCCCAGGACATGCAACACCCACAGTGCTGCAGAAACCCCTTGGGGGGAAGCCCTGTCAGAATTCCAGGCACTTGGATTTGAGTTGTCCCTGTCCCTCCAGGAAACCACGAGGGATGAGTCAAGGTCATGCCCAGAGTGAGGATTTTGGGATGGAGAGTCCATCAGCCCAGCCCCGAGTGTGGGGCCTGACCACAGTGGTTATGGACCAGTCTGCACCAGACAGTCCAGGGATGAGTGTCCTTCCCCTCCTGGATCCCACAAATCCCAAATTTCCAGCCTCACCCCCACAGCTGGGCTGCAGAGCCCACATGGAGTGCAGGGAAACCTCATTTCTCCGGCGAATTTTGTCTCTGTCACTCGCCCAGGATTGCTCAACAAGCCCAGGGCTTGGATCCAAGGCATCCGTGCCCCAAACCACCGGGAAAAGCGCTGGACTGGGTTTCCTCTCCCAACCAAGCCCTCCTCCGGCATTTCCCAACCGGAGCAGTGAATCCCACACTTGTCATGGGAAGGGAAACAAAGCTGAGGCAACTTCAGAGAAGGAAAGTGGCCAGAGAACCACAAAAAAAAGCGCCATCCCTGAGGTCGTTTGGGTCATCCTGAAACAACCCTGGAGCTCAGCTGGCAGGGGGGAGGCCCAGAGCCAGGAATCCCGGTGCACAAGGGCTTGGAAAACCCGGATTTCTGGGATGAAGTGGGAATGAGATTGGCCACACATTCACCGTGATTTGCTCTCCCCGTAAACTTTGCCCTGGCAGGACCCAGATTTTTGGGTGTGCTCAGGGCTGATCCTGGTCTTGGTTAGTCCAGGCCCCTCAAACTCACGTGGTTCTGGGTGAGGGATCCCAATCCAAGGGGAAATGGATCCCAGGATGTGCTTCCCAGAGGCTTTTCCATGACGCAAGTGTTTCCATGGGTCAGGCTGGAGAAAAGGAGGCTTGGGGGGAATTTCTGGCTTTCCACAATTCCCTGACAGGAGGGAGGAGCTGGCGGGAGTCGGGATTTACTCCCAGGGGACAGGGACAGGAGGATTCCTCCCCAACATCCTGCCTATCCCTTCCTTGGGAAGCCATTTCCCCCTTAGGGAATGAGAGGAGAATCAACACATCCCTTTCATGACTTCATTAATCCCAAAAAATAGATGCGGATCCAGGATTTTCCTTGGTCTGAAAAAGTTGAAATCCCAACCAACCATTTTGAGGAGCACATTTCATTTTTGGTGTTTCCTGGGAAAGATGGAAAACTCCTGCTGTCCTGATGGGAGCCAGGTAGGTCTGGGAATCCAATCCTTTCTTTCCTTCTTGTTTTCCAAGCCATTTCCAGGCTGTCCTTTCACTGACTAATTTGGCATTTGGGAGTAAAGTCAGGAACAATTCTCTCCTCTGGAAAACAGCCAGGATCCTGGGATCTCTGTCCTCATGCATCCCGAAGGGAAAAAAAAAATCCTAGTTCTTCCATTCCTGGAGCAGAGTCCTCAGCAAAAGTGAGGACTGTGCTCCAAGGGAAAGATTTCCAGCTCCAGGAGCAGATAAACAAATCCAAGGATGGCTGGGAGAAGAGACCATTCCGAGCTGGCTGCACCCTCCTGTGTCAGGGAATTTCAGGGAGTACCTGGAGATACTCTTGGAGTATCCCTAGAACTGAGGGATTGGCTCTTGGAGAATCCCTGGAATTGAGGGATTGGCTCCTGGATAATCTCTAAACCTGAGAGATTGGTTCTTGGAGAATCCCTGGAATCGAGGGATTGGCTCTTGGAGAATCCCTGGAATTGAGGAATTGGCACTTGGAGTATCCCTGGAATTGAGGGATTGGCTCCTGGGTAATCCCCAAAATTGAGGGATTGGCTCTAGGAGTATCCCTAAAATTGAGGGATTGGCTCTCAGCGAATCCCTGAGATTGGCTCTTGGAGAATCCCTGGAATTGAGGGATTGGCTCCCGGATAATCCCTAAAATTCAGGGATTGGCTCCCAAAGTCCCAGTTCCACCAGCAGGGAGAATTAGAGGCTTCAAAGCGGGATCCCAAAACCAGCTTAAGGACAAAGTTGGGATCCACTTGGGATTGGCCTAAAAAGCACACAAGGGGCAGGGAAAATTCCTAAACACCAGGAAAAATTCTTCCCTGTGAGGGTGGGCAGGCCGTGGCACAGATTCCCAGAAAAACTTCCTGCCACATTCAGGAGCTCCTTGGACACCTCCAGGGATGGGGACTCCACCATTTCTGGGTAATCCAATGCCTTTTCCATGGAAAAATTCCTGCTGATGTCCATCCTGAGCCTCCCCTGGCACAGCCTGAGGCCATTCCCTCTTGTTCTATTTTTCCCTGGGAGCGGATCCCAATTTCTCCCCAGCTGCCTCCTGCTGGCAGGGAATTTCAGAGATGGAAAAGTTCCCTCTGGATCCTCCTTTTCTCTGGGCTGAGCCCCTTTCCCAGCTCCCTCAGCTCTTCCTGGTGCTCCAGCCCCTTCCCAGCTCTGTTCCATTCCCTGGAAACTCTCCAGCCCCTCCATGTCCTTCCTGAATTGAGGGGCCGAGACCTGGACATGGAATTCCAGGTGTGCCTGGCACAGAGGGCCTTA
>WAAE01023665.1:0-25178 GCA_013400495.1 Nicator chloris | reverse complement strand
TTATTATTATTCCTTTTATGTCTCATTAAACTATCTTTCTTTCAACCCATAAATTTAGGTTTTTTTCCAATCCCACCTGGGAAGTGGGGCAGTAAGAGAACAGTTATGTGGTGTTTAGCTGCCATGTAGACAAATCTGTAAATAAATAAAAAATGAAATTCAACTCATTAAACAATACCTAGTTTATATAAAACTTAAGTCATCTGTAATTAACTACTTTCTAGTACTTGACTTTTTTATCATCTAAGTTCTGCCATCTTTATCTTATCTTTCTAGGGACTGATGTTAGTCTAATTTATTGAGGGTTGCTGTCTTGCAAGCACAATATCAGCACTTTTGCAGTTTTGCATGTATCTCCTTGACTGCATTAGCAATAATAGAATTAAAGAAAAGCTGTGATTGGAAGGGGCCTCTGAGGTCCAACCCCACTCCTCTCAAGCAGCACCACCTAGAGATGCTTGGCCAGGACAATGTCCAAACAGCATTTCAATATCACAAGAATGGAGACTCCACAGCATCTCTGAGCACACTGTGCCACTGCTCAATTGCGGAAAGAAAATGTTTCATAGAATCATAGAAATGCTTGGGACCTTAAGGTTCCAACCCTCCTGCCACAAGCAGCGCTATCTTTCACTAGACCGGGTTGCTCAGAGTCCCATCCAACCTGGTTTTGAACACTTCCTGGGATGGGTCATCCACAACTTCTCTGGGCAACCTGTTCCAGTGCCTCACCACCCTCACAGTAAAGAATTTCTTCTTAATATTTATTCTAAATCTGTTCAGGTTAAAAATGTTCCTCCTTGCCTACCAATTTCTGCCTGCGTAAGAAGTTCTTCCTCTTTGTTTATAAACCTGTTTTAAATACTGGAAGGACAAAATAGGGTCTCTGCAGAAACCTCACCTCTCAGCCTGTCTTCATAGGAGAGGTGTTCCACTCATCTGGGAGTCTTCAAGTTCTCCTCTAAATCTACTTTAACAAGTCCAAGTCTTGTACTTGGGACCTCAGAGGTGGAGGCAGTATTCCAGGTGAAATTTCATGGGAGCAGACAGGCAGAATCACCTCCCTTGCCCTGCTGCCCATGCTGCTTTTGATGCTTCCCAGGGTGTGGTTGGCTTTCTGGGCTGTGAGAGCACACTGTTGTTTCATGTCCAGCTTTTTACCCACAAGAACTCTCAAGTCCTTCTCCACAGTGTTGCTCTACATGTCTTCTCCCAGTCTGTACTCATGTCTGGGATTGTCCTGATCCAGGTGCAGATCCTTGCCATTGTTGAACCTCATGAGGTTCTCATGGACACACTTCCTAAGGTTGTCCAGGTCTCCTGGGTTGGAATCCCTTCTGTTGTGTCAAATTACCGGCTCAGCTTCCTGTCATCTCCAAACTTGCTGAGCGTTCACTGGATTTCACTGTATTGTTGATAAAGATATTGAAGAGCAACAGTCCCAAGACATGGGAGGAACATCATTCATCACCAGCCTCCACCTGGTCATAGAACTATTGAGAGCTAATTAATAGAGCTAATTCTCTGCCTGTATTCACCTGAACAATTCCTTATCCACTGAATAGTTCACCCTTCCAATCCATGTGTCTCCAAATTGTCAGGCATGTTCAGCCAGCTGTCAACCAACATCCCCAGGTCTTTTCCTTCAAGTAGTTTTCCAACCACTCTTCACCCAGCCTGTAACCCTGCATGGGGTTGTTTTGACCCAAGTGCCAGACCCAGCACATGGCCTTGTTGAATCTCATATAATTGGCCTTGGACCATCAGTTCAGTCTGTGAAGATCCCTCTTCAGAGCCTTTCTACTCTCCAGAAGATAAAAACTCCTATCCAATTAAGTGTCACCTGAAAACTGACTGAGGGTCCACTCAATCCCCTCATCCAGGTCATTGCTAAAGACATTCAACTGGTCCCGTACTGAGCCCTGGGGAGCATCACTTAGGACCTGCTACCAACTGGATGTAATTCCATCCACCATCACTCTCTGAGCCCTGCCACAGTGAAATTTTGCTCAGGAAAGAGTGCAGCCATCCAAGCCATGAGCAGCCAGTTTCTCCAAGAGAGTACTGTGAGAAATGATGTCAAAAGTTTTACTAAAGTCGCGGTAGACAATATCTATTGATCTTTCTACACAGATGGAGAGAACAAACTGTTCATCTGTAGATTTTTCATATCTCTTTCACAGTCTTTGCTGATCAGCAAGCTTAGGCACCTTAATACTAGATTACAAATTTATATCCCTGACTGGAGGTTGTACAGACCTTCAAGATTACTCACGAAAATATTTTGGTTTCAGGCTGCTTTTTTACATTAGGGGTACCCTAGGAAAGTAATAATAACAAAATTTACAAAGGGCTCTTTATGATAGTGTTTGCACTTTTTTCAAGATTCTCAGTAACAGAAAAACTTAGTGGTGCTATTGTGGGAATTGCAATGAAAAACAAAACCTGCATGATGTGATCCACTCTAAGCACGCAAGAGCAAAGGGACCTCTCAGTGAATAAAATGGATCAAGCCTTGAAAGGTTTGAATATTTCCAAAATAGGTGATTAAAACCAAATGAGGTTAGATGTTGATACCCAAAAAATTGTTTGGGTTTTTTTCTTAATAGCAAAAGAGGCAAAGAGAAAGAGAAAAGAAAGAAAGAAATAGGAAAAAATAGGTATGTTGAGGGGGGACAGGGAGAGTGGTAAAGATTAAGTAGAAACATATCACCCCTCCATGGATTCCAACAACATCTCATTTCTTCTCTCTGTCTGGTCTTCTTGGTGATGAGGATTCCCCACCGAAAAGTATAGAATCCAATGGATTAATATCCAGGGGGGCAGATTTGACACTGTCGCTTGCAAGACTGTAGATGTGTTGCATCGTGTTGCATCACGTGCAGTGCTCAGGTGCAGGGTCTGGGGACCCCTTTAGGGAGGGCCTTTGGTGGGCCATGACACCCCCTCTGCCATCCCTCACGTGGATGTCCCATAGATGTGGCTTTCCCGGGATGGGAGGCACCCACATCTGGGCCTGTCTGCACAGTGCAGGATGGGTGTTAACTGCCTTGGACCAGAGACTTTTTTCACCACACACCCAAAACCTCTCCTCCTACCCCTTTGGTATGAGGGTCTGTGTGAGCCTGACAGAAGATAAACGTGGGGCTGTGTCCTGCACCCTGAAGGTGCTGGGCTGGGCCCTGCTGTGGTTGTTCTTCCAGATGCTTTGAACAACAGTGTGACTGTCCTTATCTCAAGTTGCCTTAGGTAGTGTAAATCACAATTCAGGGTATCAGTCAGGGGCCCATTCAGGGTGGGCTTTGCTGGTGCAGATTTGTTATACACTTTTGCTATAATAGGCAAAAGTCCTTCTTTGTGAAGACATAAACCATAACATTTCAGTCTCTGACACTGCCCAAAGCAATGTATTTTTTGAACAAAGAAATTTATCTAAAGGTTCAACTCAAACATCTAAGTTCATAAGGAGAAATTAATAAGCGTTTAAAGAGCAATAGGGGCTAGAAAGGTATCTCTGAGAAAAGAAGTTAAAATATGCTACTTACCAAAAAGGCATATTGCAATAACTTTTCTTTTTTTTTAAATTTAAATTGATTGCCATCCTAGGATGTGACTTTAAGCTCTTGCACTGCTTTTCCTTTTTTTTGCCAGCTCTTATAAGCTTATGTGTTTCTATAATTTGCAAGCTGTACTTTTTGTACACCTTGTTCCATTATCTCTGAAGCAGACATCTCTGTAAAGCAAAGAATAAAGGTATGATTACAAATTAACATATTTCTTCTTTTTGAAACAGTCAGTTACTTTCTGGCAAGATTAATTTTAAACTAGTAGAAAACATCAGGAAAACGCTAGGGGTGCCTAGTAAATCTACCTGGAGGGATTTCAGTGATGTGAAATATAGTATTCTCCACCTCAGGATTTCATCTAAGCTAGCTGAGATCAAGTGATTCATTGTATTCTCCTATGGGAAATTATGTAGGAACCCCAGTGAGGCAGAGATTAAAGCTGCCCACTTCTGTCAAAGTGGTTGACATGCCTAGTAGTATGACTTTAAATATCTTTAAATCAAAAAATATCCAGACTAATTTACATGAAAGGAAATGAAATAAAAATACCACTGTTCTGGCTTAGATATAAATTGACATGTATGAATTAATAGAGATATGAGTGCTGTGAACTGAAGGAGTTACCACAATTTTTAAGAGCAATATTAATTCCTGTGGATGAAAACTCTGACAGAACTGTGTCTACAAGGGATTTCTGTCACTAATCACTCTGGATGTATTAAAGGAATAGGAGAAAGAAATTTTGTGTTCATCTGGTCTTTTTTATCAGGGTTGGCTCTGCTTAAGGGGAAAGAGCAAGCATATGAGCTAAAACATTTCCTCCAGAGAGAATGTTCAAGGTAGTGAAATAAACACAAATTTTACTTACCAGAAACAGATCTCTGACTTAATTTTAAATCGAATGTGATGCCATTATTTTGCTATTTTAATCCATATTTACAAGAGAGGCCATAACAAGATTAATTGCCCTGTGTATAGAGTTTTTCTGGTATATGAGAAAAATCCAGCTACATAGAGCAGGTCTATCAAAATTGTTGAACACACATTTTAGCCAGAGCAGCATACATTTTTTCAAAATATTAGTATAGATGAAAATAATTCACTTTATGCATTTAAAACTTAGGAACCTTTGATAAATTTTATGTCAAGAAGAAAGATTTTTGTCCCCATTTACCCATTAAGTTCTGCTGATCATGATTCAGACAGAAAATAAGCTATAAATACATGATCATAATTCTTCTGCCTTCCTACTACAAAATACTCTGCATTTTTTAATGCACAGGTTTTTCAAAGTTTACCAAATCCATCCTCAGGTCGTCTGCAGAGTGCTCCACATGCAATGATGAAAGGAAGACCTAGAAAGTGAGCTTTACTGCTTTCTGCTCTCTCCAGTAAGTATCAGTTAATTCAATATCTCCATTTCAGGCAGCATAGCTGTGATTGTTCGGTTCCAGAATACTCAGTCAAGTTAGATATCCATATATCTTAAACCAGAAGGCTATGGGGTCCTGCTGTTGTGGAAAACAAGTGTAGAAGACAGCATGGGAAATGATGGTCCTAGCCCTTGCTGTACAGCACTATTGATTTCTGTTTATTACAGTTCACACTGCTATAATAAAAAGAGAATAACAACCATTAATAGAAAATATTATAATAAAAATATAATTATAAAATTATAACTAAGTGTAAAAACATGACAAGCCCAAAACTGTCATTATAAGGTCATGAAATTCCAAATATCTGTGTCTGCTTTTAATGTAGTCCAGGAGACACAGTGGACAATGCCTGCCCCAACCTGCCAAACTACATTAAAAATACAGCAAAACTACAGCAGTTTTGTTTTAAGCAGGGATCTAGCCCTCATAGGATGTTAGTACCTCATACTGTGATATAAAAGGAGAAATGAAGCATAATTTCGTAACTTTAAAGTTCATACGAATCCATAATTGATAGCTGAACAGAAAATTTGTTACTATTCAGTTTTCCAGACAGAGCCTTGACAGTAATTCACCTCCAATCAAAAAAATAAAGCAAAGAAGAAAGCTTTGCCAAGTGCTAAGTAGGTGTACAAGAGAAGCCACTTGACAGAGAGTCAGTTACAATCTAAGTTGTGTTTAAGGGGTGCAATGTAACATGGAGATGAGCTCTTCAATTCAGCTGCAAGTGAGTAAGGACCATAAGACAGTCAGAGAGGCTCAGGAGTGGGATGCCAGGGCAATGCTGTGCTGGGCTGAATAGCTGGGAGTGCTGTTTGAAGTCCTCTTCACGTGCTGGTTCTGCTTCCAGTTCCAAGGCAAGATAGTAAGAGATGACTTAAGGAAAAGCTGAACTACAGAACACATGGGGAGCCATTTGCTGATGGACTTCAAACACAGTGAGAGACAAACTTTAATTTAATTTATTATTAATTTTTGTATTATTACATCAAGTGTGAGATTTTTCAGAAATCTTGGCAAATATTTTGAAAGGCACTGGGGGGATTAGTGTAGCATCTGAACCTTTCATGCTCACTGTGAGATATAGGGGCCAAGTTTATACATTTCCCCTTTGGAATGGAGTCACAAGAGTGTATAAACACAGCTGTTCTTCCAGACCAAAGAAGTAGAAAGAACCCACAGCCTATTGTTTGTAAAAAAAAGTAAACTCTATTCCTTCAGCTAGGTACAAAGTGATTTTTATTCTGCCTTATGAACCTGTGAAATCTTTAGTCCATTATTATCATTGACTACATATATTTGTGTTGATAATTCTTGAAATTTTTGTTAAAACCTCCCTTTAAAGACAATTATTTGCAGTTAGAAATATGAATATAAAATTCACACATTTTACATGTTTTCTTAAAAACAAGTAATGCATTTTTTAATTTGGAAATTATTTTGAGAATTTTTCTATATTGATCTTAAAGTCAGGGGATGGTGGAAACACATCTTCCCTATAAAATTTCAGGTTCCAAGAATAATATTTCAAATATATTTTCAAAACAAACGTTTAGGGCTTTTAATCTCAACTTCCACTTTAAAATTCAAGGAAATGTAGAATTAATATACATTTCTGTCCAGCAATAAGAAACCCTCTTCTTACTGTTAAAACATCTGAAGGAGTGTTTTAAGACATTTTTCATTCAGAAGGTGAGTTGTAAACCATATAAGTACAGAATTCTGTACTTATATATCATACAGTTTTCTGCTGAAGTAGTCCTTGCTGTTTGGATGCCTGCAGTAGTTAAATTTTAATACTGTAAATATATACACACATTAAAGAGGTGGAGAGGGGAATGCAAACCAACACCTTAGTGCAGTAGAATTTTGTATAATAAAAATGCCAAGGCATGCTTGTCTTAACTTTGCTTAACACTGTAGAAATTTGCTTATGAACATTATATGTGAGGAAGGAATTTGCTGAATTACAATTTTTAAATTTATCATTTATATGAATAAAAATCAGGCTCATACATAAAGCTGATATCTAATATATGAGTAATTTTGTTGTGCTTTTTGCACAATGGAGTCTATGTATAACACACCAAAAATGCTGTCCCTAAGACTTCCCACTTTTTAAAAGGTAGAAGACAAATACCTATTTCTTCCCCTCAGCCTTGACTGACAAGATATATGAAATGAAGACAGAGACTAAGCACAGAAATAGTGGAAGTAAAGTGTTTAGAGGAATAGAAAACTGTCAGACATTCAATTAAATGTATCTTGGAGAAAACCACCATCAATCATTCTTTTGAATGATAACAAAAGATTATTACAAAAGTAAGTACCAGTCCACAAAAATCATAGAGAAAAGTATATATATATAAAACCACACTCAAAAAAACCCTAACAAAAATAATAATCCCCACTCAGAACAAAAAACCAACCAACCAACCAACAACCCCCCCCCCCAAACCACACAAACCCTTCCCTCAAAACAAAAACAAAAACAAAAAAACCCAAACTAAACCAAACCAAATAAACAAAAATCTTATTGTGATCTCAGAGACAATCTGGACAATCTGGAAATTAAGAAATTAAGACTGGAAATTAAGACTGGAAATATTTAGAATAATAATTTGCTGAGATTAGTATTGTAAAATTTTTATTATAATTTATTTATAATAATCATAATACAATAATATCATAGGAAATCAGTATAGCAATTTGCCTACACTAATTTGTGAGGTCACTCCTGAGAACTGATGCAAAAAGCTGCCTCATGTCCTTAAAGTGTTTTCAGAGAAATGATTTTTTACTCCAGGAAGTGACATTATCCTACTGCCATGAGACCAGTGCCACAAGTCCTCACAAAGCCAGCTGTCACAGTGACAAATGCCATACTGACTTATCTTTGGCAGGCTTCTGAAGTCTGCTAAAATCTGCTCCTCTGAGTTTTGAGATCACCTTGTTTTCCAGATGGAGAATGATACCACTGACTTATGCAGAGAAGGATTCACTGACAGGGGTGCAGCTGCAGGTACTGTTGCAGAATTGTTTTGTGTACCCAGCGTGATTTTGGTCTTAGACTTTCCTCCCCTTTGCCAGAGTTCTGCAGCTGTAGCACAGAAGTTGGGCATATTGGTCATGATCCCAGGCCGACTTTTCTCAGGAGCAATCCACCTCAAGTTATTGCATTTATTTCTGGGCCCCCTTGAAGTTCCCTGCATTCTGGAGATGTTACTAAAAGAGGAAAGGCATAGTTATGTGGGCATGTTGGGCATTGCATCACCACCCTTTCTGTACCTAGTTTCAGGATGAGAGAGGATGAGTGAATCCCTCCTTATGACTTTTAGGGTTATGAAGATTGTATCTTCCACTCTAGGACATTGCTGGGAATTGCCAACTTGTAAATTAATTTCTTCCTTTACTGGAATTCTGTACTTATATATCATACAGCCATAGAGAAGTCATCCTCCTTTCCATGCATTACCTGGAAAGTAATGATCAGCTTCTGGAGAATTGTTTTTCTACTACTCAGAATTTAAGGTATTAATTGGAACAGCAGCAACACAAAATTATTTTTAAAAAATAATCAAAACCCCAAAATTATTAAAAAAAAATAGTTTCAAATCATCATCATAAAATCCTACCAAAATATGTTAACTAAAGAGTATGGCATCAATACTCTGGTTTAGTTTGTTTTAGATGGGTGAAAACACAAAACCATAGCGCTGATATTTAAAAGTTTTGAGCATTTAAACTTTAAAGGCCTATTGATAAATGTTTGGTCTCAACCCTGCTTTGAACAGTTGTTGGTCACCCTTTTTAAGAGGTACCTTCTCCACTGCATCTTCTTGATCTTATGTTTTGTGCCATTTAGGAACTGCAATTACTTTGTTAAGCAGTGATAAAATATATCTAGTTCATCATCTCAGCATCTATCTGTTTGCTGAAACAACATACAAAAAATAAAGTCAAATTCTGAGATAACTGCTTGATTTAATAAAGATCCCTTTTCTGGGCTGCATCCGGCATGCCAAATCCAACTGCTATAAGCCATTTCTCTAGAGTGAGATTGAGAAAAAAGTTTGGAGGTAGAGGAGGGAGAAGGCTCTTCCACACAAACAGACAGGCTTGTCCCTCCCAGATACTGTGTGACTGCCTGCATTCCTGTCTGTGGCCACCACAAACGGGTTTTAAATTGCATGACAACAAATGAGTTACTGTGGTAGTAAAACTGGATAGAGGACTTTGGGAGATGGTTCCTTTCAATAGGTGTAAGACTTGGGGTGCTGATTGTGGCAGCTGTGGTACCAGTTGACAGTCATCTCCTGCCACAAGTCTGGCAAACTCAGTCTTATCAAGCATCAGAGGAAATCTCATGAAGGTAAATCCAAATTACTTTTTCTTGCATAATTGCAGGCACTGGGCATACCTAAAGGTCACATATGTGTTAAATTTAGAAATGGGAAATAGACATTGTGGAGTGAGTAATGAGGAATAAGTCTGATCAAAGGCTACCAGCTCTGAAAATAAATAGATATTTGAAAAAACTTCCCTTTTTCTTGCAACTCATTTTCCTTAAAAAAAAACTTATTAGTATCCAAGCAAATTTCATTTTTCTTACAGTCTACAAAGAAACAATTGGATTTTGTTTTCCAAAACTTGAGATTTCAAGCAAATTTGACTTTTAACCAAAATATTTGGCTTAAGCAGCATAAGTTTTTTGATAAAAATGTAATATCCTTCAACTGTGGGTGTCTTCCTTTATTATTGTACAACCAACGTCATCAAGGGCAATCAAAACCAAATAAAATAGATACATAGAGAAAGTAGAAATTAAAATGTCTTCTATTTAATTTTGATGCAGGATCTACTCTTTGTTCCTATTGCTTTTCATCTTCAAGAAACAATTTCAAAATCACAAGTTTATCTCTGGCTAGAGTTTGACAATGTTTTAAATTAAGGGCAGGAGTTTATTATGCTTATGCTTGAAGAATATGAATAAACATAGACTTCAGTCTTATGTAGAAGATGACAGATCCTGGAAAACTACCATTTCTCAACCTGCAATATTGCCTAGTTCTGTGAACTTCTCTACTCCAGTGAACCAGGAGATTATACGAGGCAGAGTGATGACAGAAATGCTTGTTGAAGCTTGATGCTGTCAGTGTGCCTGTACCACAACTGTGGCGGAGCTATTTGCTCTCCAGGTCAAACCTTGAGTTATATATATGCAGAGACAGATTTATTCCAGATTTATTCATTCTTCTTTGAAAACTAATATGTAGCAAGCTGAAGAATTCAGCAAGTGATTAGAAAAAGTAGGACATCTTATGCATTTGTTATTTAAAAATGTAAAGTATAAGTTGAAACAGTGACAGTAGAAGTTAGACACAGCAAAGAAAAAGGTAAAAATACTTACAAACAAAATGAAAATACGAGGATTGGTGTATAAGTTTCTTTGTGAATTTAAAAATGATGTCGCAGATATGAATCTCCTGCAGTTTCTGCAGATTATTAAAAAGCACACTAATTACTCTGTAACAGTCATATATGACTTATTTTTACCATTTCACAAGACACCAGATGGCGATCTCCACTATTTGAGTGACCTGGAGATAGACACTTTTGAAAGAGGTATGGATGAAGGAAGTGGTTTCCCTAGCAACAGGAACTTTGTGTGAAAACTATTCAAATATTGTTGTCTTCCTCTTTCATGTTTGTGCCTTGCTCAGGGTTTTTGTTAGTGCACACTACAGAGCTAATCCTTTAAAGCACTATTCTCTAAACATTTGCAATGCCAATATGCAAAGTACCCCCTTGCCCTGAAAAAGTCAAATGCTCTTTAGAAGTCCTTCCAATTAAGTTGAGTAATTCACACAAATAATGTGCATTGTAAATTTCAGCATCTTTCCCAGAGACACTATTCTGTGAATTATTTAAGATCTAGGTTATAGAAATAGACTTATTCACAAAGCTCATCCCAGAGCTCAATTTAATTTCTTTAAAATTGCTAGTTATGAGAGATTTAATGGATATCTCAGGACTAAAAGTTTTCCTTCACACACAGAGTCTTAATATATGACTGTAAACCAATGGTTTACTAGAGTAGTGAACAGTCAGTATACCATTAATCTCCATTAGCTGACTCAGAAAAGATTGCAATGTTTTCTCATTGACCCAGTCTTCATAAAATCACAGGGAATAACTCATCTAGGGAGATGGTTTTACTACAACTGTCTTGATGGCTGCAGTCCACATGATCTTGATACCATTATAATACATATTTACACATAATTATGGCCTTAATGTTTTTCCCTAAACAAAAACATAATAAATCATCCTTATTACTTGTAATCTTATTTTACTACTAGAATTAGTAACGAGACAAAAGCAAAACCCAATCAACTTGACACCAATGTTCCTTGTTGCTACCTATATATTTTTCCTCATTTCCTTTGATAATTTTCATGTATGTCAAATTCTTGGACAAAAAATGATCTTTAGTCTTGAAGTCTTGGGATTTATAAGACCTCTGTCTCTGGGAGTTACAGAACTGGATACAGCATTTAGTGAGGCGGTCTGTGAGAATAAGTTCACTTAAAATAGAATAAAATTCCTGATTTTGGTTGACATAAGCAATACACTCAGAACAGCCTTTACACGAAGATATTCACCTCCAGAGGTGGACCCCACACTGGAGCAGGTGGCTGCCCAGAGAAGGCCATGTCCACATGGAAAACCCATGCTGGAGTGGGCTCCTGGTAGGACCTGTGGATCTCTGGAGAGAGGAGCCCACACAAGAGCGGATTTGCTGGCAAGACTTGTGACCCCACTGTTGCTCCAACTGGAGCAATCTGTTCCTGAAGAATGGCATCCCACAGAAGGGATGCACACTGGAGCAGTTTGAGAACTGCAGCCTGTGGAAAGGACTCACATTGGAGAAGTCGATGAAGGACTGTCTCCTGTGGAAGGGACCCCACACTGGAGCAGGAGAAGAATGTGAGGAGCCCTCATCCTGAGGAAGAAGCAGCTGTAGAGACATGTCATGAAGTCACCACAATCCTCATTCCCCCATGTCCCGGTTCCTGGTGGGGGGGAAGGAGGGGGAGAATTCAGTGATGGAGTTGTGGAAGAAGAAGGAGCTAGGCAGAAGATGTTTTTAACATTCGGTTTTATTTCTCATTACGTTACTCTGATTTGATTGGTAATGGTTAATGTAAATTGTCTCTCCCTGTCCTTATCTTGACCTGTGAGTCTTTTGTTATACTTTCTCCCCATGCCCAGTTGAGGAGGGAAGTCACAGAGTGTCTTTGGTGGGCACCCATCATCCAGATAGGGACAAACTTAGAAATCCCCTTCTGGCTGATTATCAGAACTAAATAGAACACCAGTATGAATGGTTTTAACCACCAAACTGTCTTACCATTCTTATCTTAGTTTGGTAAGAAGGGCACTGTTGTGGTTTGACACTGGCCAAATGCCAGACACCCACAAAAGCCTCTGCTACAGCTAGACAGAGGAGAGAAAAATTAATGAAGGGTGCATGAGTTGAGATAAGGACCAGGAGAAAACACTCCAAGGGCAAAACAGGTTCAACTGGAAGATTTAAAGTTAATTTATTACTAACAATATTAGAGCAGTAGAATGAGAAGTAAAATAAAAAAGCCGACAGCCCAGGGACACAGGGTGTGGGGGTTTTGGTCAGTTCGTCACCTGAAGTTTTCTTTTGCTGCTCCGGTAGAGGAGTCCTTTCCCTGTGACACTCTGGGGTCTCTCCCGTGGGAGACAGTTCTCTGTGAACCTCTCTGACATGGGTCCACTCTCACGAGTCGCAGTCTACCTAAAACTGCTGCAATGTGAGTCCCTCCCACAGGCAGACAGTCCTCCCAAAACTGCTGTAGCATGGGTCTCTCTTTCCAAAGGGTGCAGTCCTCCAAGGACAGGCTGCTCCAGACTGGAAGCAGGGGCCCTCTCCCTCCACTGGGTCTTCCACTGGATCACAGCCTCCTCCAGAAATCCACCCACTCTGGAGTGGGCACTTCCCCCAGGGGCTGCAGATGGATCTCTGCAACCCCCGTGGATCCCCAGGGACTGTGGGTGGATCTCTGCATCCCCTGTGGATCTCCATGGGCTGAGGGACACAGCTGCTTCACCATGGTCTCACCACGGCCTGCAGAGGAATCCTGGCTCCAGCGCCTGGAGCACCTCCTGCCCCTCCTTCTCCACTGACCTTGGTGTGTCCATTGCTGTTTCTCTTACATGTTTTCACTCCTACACTGGCTAGAAAATTACAACTGTGCCCCACCTTTGTTTTGATTTGTTCTTATATACGCTATATCAGAGGCACTAACAACCTTCTTCTATTTGGCCCAGCTTTGGCCAGAAGCATGTCCACCTTCAGAGCCATCAGGGATTGGATCTGCTGGACATGGTGGAAGCTTCCAGCAGCTTCTCACATGAGCCACATCTGTGGGCACTCTGCTACTGAAAACCAGGCCATGCAAAACCAACACTAGTTCTTAGCACAGGTTTCCGTTTCATTTGTCATGACTGAATCCTAGAATATCCTTGCTAAGCCTTTGTGGAGTCAGACTCCTGCAAGAGCAAGAATCAGTGGACATATGAATGAATATGAGATGCTTGACAAGACTCAACACAGTCTCACAAAACTTCCAACATTGTCCATAATCATGTTGATAAGGGAAACTTGTTGATACTCTAGCAGAAAGTACAGAAAAAGGATGAGATCGGAGGTGTTATGAGAGAGGAAGAAAGGAAGAGCAGGGACATTGCTCTATCAGTGCCTCTCCTGATTAAGCATGTGTCATTCACATAACCAGTAAGCTACGACAGGTCCCCACCCCACACTGTCAGTGGTAAAAGGAGTAATAGCATTCACATTTTGCTTCTGCAACTCAGCAATCATGTACACTATAGTATACATGATAAGTAGGTTAACATTTTAAAGTTTTAATCGGTGCACTTCTGCTCAAACCTTCCCAAACACAGAAGTGGATGTTTCTGTTCCATTGAATCAGCACAAATATGGATACAGTAGGTCTCTTTGGTTTTGGTCTATACAATGCCGATGTAGTTCTCAGTAGCAGCAAGAAATATATATTCAAAAATATTAGAAAAGTAGAGAGAATAAAAAAGCTTTTTTATAAGACTATATCTTGAATGCTTTCTACAGATGGCCTCCTCAGTGTCTGAAAGGGTAATGTAGAACTGAAAACTGGAAAAAGTATGAGCGTAAACATGGTTCAGTTCCAGTGCAAAGAACTAAATATGTAAGTCTGGAAAAGAGATGAAGAATATAACAGACCAATATGAATGTCACGGACATGTGTGCATAGGTCTTGAGGATTCAGAACTTCTTGCAGTGAGAGATTAGAGGCTATATAAAAAAAAAGCCAGATCAAAACAAAGGAAATAACACTGTTCTGAAAGATGGAATTTTTCATCATAGGGCACAGTGGAAATACAAAGCTGCATGTCCAGAGAAAGAAACACTTCACCAAATATACAGAAATCTTGACTAGATCAGCAAGTCACTGAGCTGAAACTAGGACATTAATCTGAATTATGTTTGCAGTTTACTCTTGTCTAAGTTCTCTCTGACAGCCACTGCTGGAAAGAGGACATGAGAGAGACACAAAGCCTTTCTTCTTTTCTTATTTATCTGCAGAGACTATTAAAAACTTTTATATTGAATACTTATGCTAAGTACTGATAAAATCCTGAATATCTCATTCTTATTTCCTTACATTAATCACTCATTTATTATTCATGTCCTCTTTCAGAAATTTTTACTTAGTCTCCAGTCACTGTTATCTAAATCCTTCATATTTATTCAGGAATCATACTCTTTAATTGAGGTTGAGCTTGAAGATCTCTTGCTTTTTGTTTTCCTCAGGATATTTTCCAATCTAATGTTTCTATGGGATTTTTCTAAGTGCTATTGAGACCAGTGAAGAGTTAAAAGCAAGCAAAAAATCTAAATCTGATTATTAAATTTCCCTCTGCTCTATAATTTGAGGGTCATGCTTGAACCTTCTTTTCTTTCATTTGTCTCAATTTCTTTTTTAGTCCATTCTGATATCACCAATAATTTTACTACTCTCAGATTCCCCTAGAAAACATAATTTTTATACATTCACTTTCCCTGATAAGCAGTGAAATTCAGCTCACATAATATCAAGCCATTTCTTAAGTTTCGACCCCTCAAAGATCACTGTTGTAACTGACTTCTTTCTTTGTAAAAAGTTCACTGCTTTGTCTTTTGTCAGAACTGTTTCCTGATTTCATACTGTAGTACTATAGTACCTTAATACATCTTATGGCGTTGTGCTTGACTCCAGATTTGAGATGAGAGGAAAAAAATGCTGTACATCAACTTTACCTACCATTGTAAGAATGTTGTCACTTACCATATTATTATTAGAAAAACACAGTAAGGAAACTTGTAATGACTGTTTATATAGCTATAATGTTGCTAATTTTTAATTTAAATCTTGGAGGATGTTCGATGTAACTTAAATTAGCAATTTCAATTTCTTCCATCTGTGCTGTGTCTTTACCTGTGTAAATGAAGGATCTTATCATTTTCATCTTAATTTCTGTTTTTTCCTTTTCTACTTTTCATTTTTTCTCACTATTTTTCCTGATTAGTGTTCAGTGTAATGGCCCCAAAACCTTTGCTGAGAAGATTTCCCTCTCCTGGGAAACATTCTGAAGGTAGACAGGCCTTGCACCTTTAACTGAAGCATTTCATAATTGCCTTACAAAATTACAATGTAGTCCATGTAATTTGATTTCATTGACTAGAGGTATTAAATGTTACCAAATATTTTTAAAGGCAGACCTTGGAAATCATTAATGTCTGTTGTTAGATAAATATAAGCTTGTATATAACATAAATTGAATAAGCTTATTATCAATTAATCTAGTGTAAATTTCTATCACCACCAGAACCATCATTAAAAAATAATCTCCTGTTTGTCAGGTGATTATTTGATAATATGTTTGATACACATGAAAATTGATATCTCTATCACTGTTCAACAAATATATGCTATGTTGTTAGTCCAAAAATACTGTTTATTATATTTTGGCACAAGGAAATATTTCCATTGAGGTACTGTAGAGGTATTTGTGACAATTTAAATCCAACCCCGTGTCTTGAGCGTGATCTTATCACTAAAGCCCACACTGACTTGTTACTGGGTTTGTCAGAGACTGCAAAGATTGATCTCTCAAGACACTTTGGGATGCCTGTGGGGGAAGTTGGGTAGATCAGGCNCGGTGGAGGAAAGAAACCGGAGCTAGCTGGGCAGTCAAAGTCCAGAATTTATTGTGATGGTAGCGTGGACATCTGAACAGGGTGACCCCCAAGCTAGAACACCCAACCATGCGGTCGGTCGGTCCCTTTATTGGAGGGAGGAGGAAGGGGAAGGAACAAGAAGCCCACCAACCGGGGAAAAGGGGGGAGTGGATCGGGGGTAGAGGGACACCTGAGAAGCCCAATACCTGGCAGGTGGGGATGGACTTCCTTTGGTTAATCCAATCACTCGACGCCCCTTGAGGAATTCCTCAGGGGCAGAAAGGGAAACCCTGTGTAAGGTTAAGGGGGAAAGGGGGATTAGCATAAGCCTGGGAGGGGACACCCATGGACAGGATTACAGGAGAGATGCCGGAGCAAATGCACCGCAACACCTAATCCAGCACCTGAGTGACCCAGTGACCAGACGTCCCACCTGGGGGAGGGCACACAAGGGCACAAGGGTTTTCAAGGCTGAGCATGAGGCAAGCAGCTGTCTCGATCCCACCCTGCCCTTGGAGTTTCTGTCTGAACATGCTTGGAACCCAGGAGTTAGTTGGGAGCTAACAACTACACACAACAACAATATGTGTTTTGCTATATTTTTTTCTATCTTTCTGTCTTTCTCTCTTTCTTTTTTGCTAATTCCCTCTTCTGGGAACATTTCAAGTAACTTAACATCAAATAGGTTAAAAGTTTGCTAAGTTGAATGGGTCAAATTAATGCTGTGAGAATTGTTCTGTGCTGGTTGGATGTTGTACCAAACCTTTTGACAAAATTCCTTGATTTTCTATAATTTGCCAATAAAGTTTTGTCTTGTTTTGACCTTGTGAGAATTTCTGGTTGGTGTTTTTCTCGTGCATCTGACCCAGAGTACAGGAACCTCCCTAAAGTCCTTTCAGCAAGTTGTTTGGGGCCTTATGATGGTCCACAAAAGTATTTAATGCGAATATTTTATGATTCCTTATTCTTTCATTACAGTTATTTGTGTTATTGAATTTGTTACCCTGCTTATTTTTCCTTGTAAATATTTTTGAGAATCTTTGGCCATGCTGACTGATATAATTTCATTCATATATTGATCCTATAAGTGTAAAAATGTTAAGCTATATTTTTCCAGGTATGCCTGTTGAAAGAGATATGACCCATGCCTGTGAACTTTAAATGCTTTTTAACTCTTTCAGTTTGTATCATGGGTAGTACACAGAGTGATTTGTTTTAGCACAAGAGTTCTTCACTGTTGATAAGTCCAGAAGTAGCATAAACACTTGATTAAAAAAAAAAAATTATAAGACTAAATTAGGTTGCACCTAAGAGTATCTCCATTGTCTTGCACTGCTAAGGACTTATGCTATCACACCTGGTCTTTGTTCTTCTGGTCTGTACTTTTGATGGAATTCATATTTCTTCAGGAATTACAACTCTTTGCAGCGTGGGGTTGCTCTGGCAGTGAAGCATGTACCTCTCGAGCAAGGGATTGTTTATTTCCATTCATGTAAATGGCCTCAATGCAGAAAGCTTAGACTTCCTTTTTCAAAAGTGAAAATTATCCACTTGAATTGTCAACAGTTTATTTAGCTAACTGCATTTCAAAGTGCCTTAACTGAAGATTGCTTGATTCATTTCAGAGGAGAAATGGAATAAGAGAAAATGTATATTTTATGTAGAGATTTGCATTGGAATAATGACTGGATATTCCTGCTATCACTTCCTGAGACTCCATGTGTGGTTTTCAATTTACAGATTAACAAGAAGGGAGTTTTCTTCCTTGATAAATGCAGTGAGTTGACCCTTAGTGGGCAGCTGGATTCCAGGCACCCACCAAATCCTCTCTGTCACTCACCTCCACAGCTGGACAGGGAAGAGAAATTTGTTCATGAGCTGACATGAGGACTGGGAGGGATCACTCATCAAATACCATCATGGGCAAAACAGAATCAAATTAGAAATATTAAATGAATTTATTACTAACAAAATAAGAGCAGGATAATGAGAAGTAAAATAAGATCTTAAAAACAATATCTGCTCACATGTCCCACCTTCCCAGCTCTACCTCCTCTCCCCGTGGTGCAAGGATACAGGAATGGGGGTCATGGTCAGTTCATCACCCATGGTTTCTGCCACTGCTCAGGGAGAGGAGTCCTTCCCTGCTCCAGTACGGGCCCCCTCCCACAGGAGGTTGTTCTTCATGAAATTCTCCAATATGAGTCCATCCCACAGGTAACAGTCCTCCCGAAACTGCTGCAGTGTGGATCACTCTTACACAGGGTGCAATCTTTCAAGCACAGGTTGCTCCAGTGTGGGCTCCTCTCTCCACAGGCCTCTCACAGCATCACAGACCCCTCCCAGGCACCCTCCTGCTCTGGCATGAGTCTCCTCCACAGGCTGAAGGTGGATCTCTGCATCCCCATGGACTTCGTGGGTTGCAGGGGCACAGCTGCCTCAATGATAAGGACAGTAGAACAGAACAGCATAAGGATAGTAGAAGTGAACAACACTTTATTCTTATCAGGATTAGTAGGACGGAACAACACAGCCATGTAGAAATAGATAAAGGATGTAACTCAGGCAAATTGAAGTCATGCAAACGCAAGCAGGATACCAGCTCAGCTCTGCAAGACTGACAAAGTAGAAATTATGCAAAACAACGATACTGTGCTTACTCAAAAGCCAGAGTCGAAAAACAGCTGCCTAAAAAGGACACTGGACATGAGGACAGACCCCAAAGAACCAAATAAGGATTTCTGATAAGGGATGTGACTGTCAAATAAAGTCAAAGGAAATGGAGCTAGCTAATGAATATGAAATCAATGTGTAGGATAAAAACTGTTTACTCGCTACTCAGGGCACTCAAATGAAGGAAGGATCCCCTGAGTGACCAGCTCACTGCAATAAAGAATGCCTGATATCTAATACTCAAATCTCTGTTAGAAAGTTTCTAGCCATCTGGTTTCGATGTCATCACCACAGGCTGCAAAGGAATCTCAGCTCTGGCACCTGAAGCACCTCCTGCCCTCCTTCTGCACAGACCTTGGTGTCTGCAGAGCTGTTCCTTTCACATGTTCTCACCCAGCTCTTGTCTGGCCTCAATTACAACTGTGCAATAACTATTTTTTTCTTCCTCTTCCTATGTTATCACAGAGGCATTGTCATCATTTCTGATTGGCCCAGCCTTGGCCAGCAGCATCTCCAGCTTTGGAGCTGCCAGAGGTTGGCTCTGCCAGACACGGAGGAAGCTTCTGGCAGCTTCTTACAGAAGCCACCCCCATAACCCCCTGCTACCAAAGCTTGGCCATGCAAATCTTCTACAGAAACATTAAAGTTTTTTCCAGTTAACTGTTTGGTCCAGTAATTTCCTTCGGTTTTAATAATTAATTTCAAAGTAATCAGGCTTACATATTTATTAGTATCAGTCTTCACTCAAGTGATTTCCTGAAGAGCAGAATGTCTTTTTTTTAACCCATTACCATTTAATAACTACAAGTGTCAAATTTCAGCAATTTCATCTTTCTGTGTCTTTCTTAAAAATTCTTTAGTGGAGACACTTTTAGAAAGTTTCTTAATTAGATTAGCACTTTAAAAATAGAGTGTTGTGCATGTGTCAGAAAATAAATTTATTATATTATTTTCCCCAAAATTAAAAAAAAAAAATATTTGACAGAACTGTCAGATAAGCATACATGATGTTATCTCAGTGGAACAAGTGAGAGTAAATCGTGACAATAGTTTATGGCACAAAAAACCCATAGTAAAATAACCTTGTATCCTTCTACTCAATCTAAATATGGCATTCAAGCAAAGATAATACCAAAAATTCAAGGTTCTGATGTTTTCCTCAAAATCAATTTTTTATTCTTTAATTTAAAGTAATTTCCTGTTTTGAAATTCTGTGGTAGGTCAGAAAGCTAAAATGAATATCTTGAAAAGAGTTATTTAATCTCATCAAGGTGAAACCACTTTAAACATATAATTTATATAATGGCTGTGCTTCTATAAAAGCTATTGAGCTCAAAAATCAAAGGGTAACTGAGTGAATCCATATCTCCCCAGTGAGTTAATAAATGCACTTTAACACTGACATTTCTTTTGGCAGTACCCTCAAAAGCTCTTCAGTCAGCTTAAAATGCTGACATCAGTTAATCCATTTGTTACATCACAAATTTGGGCATCTGTTACATTTTTTGCTTGATTGCTTTGTTTAAGGCTCATAGATCTACGTACAATGTCAGCTCTCCTGTGTATGTTCTTATTTTACCTATATGGTGTTTTCACACTTCATTGTTTAATCCATTTTGGTTATTGTCTGGAAGTACTACTAGCAACAGTGATTTCCAAAATTTTTATTAATTCACTTTCACACAAAAAAAATTGAGATTTTTTCTGGACCAGAAACATAATAAATCAATTTAATAAGAAAAATGAAATTAGGGCTGGTTATCTTGCTTAGTGATAGATATAGCAATTTGGCCATAAGGCAATAGCTGCTGATCATTCTTTTGAGAAGATGTCTCAGATATGACATGAGATATTTCAAAATATGGCAACAAAAAGTCATCTCCAGCAAGCAGCAGTGTCACTTCATATAGAACAGAGCTCTGCTGGAGTTATTATTGAGGAGAAAGATGGAAAAATAAAACGTCTTTTGTTGTCCTGTATTTATGAAGTAAATTATTCGGAGGGAAAGGCTAGGGACAACCATATTTTGAACCCCCCTCCCCCTTTTTTTTTTTTCCAATTAATAATAAAATTCTTTATACAATTCAGAAAGGTATCAACAGAAGATAGTGAAATATTTATTTTTCCTCCCACACTGACTGAAGTACAGTAATTCTGTAACATGGTCCAGGGTAATGGGAAAATTAAAATCAAATCCTTTAGGTTTCAGAGTGTAGCTTATAAATCTGATGGAAAGCAAATGCTTAAGCTCAAGACAGTTGTTCAGACTGTGTTACCCAGAGATGCCAAGCCTTGAGATGCTTGGCTTCATTCTGGACAACCAAGTCAACCCTTCTACCCATGGACACCTACAAAAATTTATATTTATGTTAGAAGTTTGCACGTCTAATCTCAAGAATTTACCTTTCTGTTGGAGCTGGAGCTTACAAGTTTGAGAAGTTCAGAAATAGTCGAGAAGACATTTAAAATCCATTTAAATCCAGAAGGAATTCCTGTGCATTGCAATGTTAATGCCTCTCTATTTTCACTTTGACTATTTTCCAAGGTATTAAAAAAACTGTTCTAAACTCTGCTAAACTTTAGGAAACACAATTTTGTCATAGCTAGTTAATGTCAGGCAAAGATCTTATGCATAAAGCTAGACATTAGAAAAGAACAGTGAATAATATAGTTACAAAGCTAGATAAAATTCAGTATCAGGGTGAATGATTTTGTAGATCAGTAGAATGAACAGATGACTAGGAAACCAGCAGACTAGATTTTTGGGACTGCTTTTGCAGTTGCTGTGGTTTAACCCCAGCCAGTAACCAAGCCCTACACAGCTGCTCGTTCACTGCCTCCAGCAGAATCAGGGAGAGAATTGGAAGGGTAAAAGTTGTAGAACTTGTGGATTGAGATAAAGACAGTTTAATAGGAAAAGCACACAAACAAAACAAAAGAATGAATTCATTCACTGCTTCCCAAGGGCGGGCAGTTGTTCAGCCATCTCCAGGAGATCAGGTCCCCATCACACGCATTGGTTACTTGAGAAGACAAATATCATCACTCCAAATGTGCCTCCCTGCCTCCCTCTTCCCTCCACTTTATATACTAAGCATGATGCTCTGGAATATCCCTCTGGTCAGTTTAGGTCACCTGTCCCAGCTGTGTCCCCTCCCAGCCTCCCATGCACCCCCAGCCTCCTCACCAGTGTGGCAGCACAAAAAGTAGGAAAGTCTTGGCTCTGTGCACGCCCTGGTCAGCAATAACAAAAACATCTCTGTATCATCAACCCTGTGTTCAGCACAGTTCCAGAACTTGGCACTGTGAAGAAAGTTATCTCAGACAAATCCAGCACAAGTTTTAATCAAATTTATTTGTTAAATTAATAAAATTTGTTAAGTTAGTGAGGCTTTTTAGATACACAAGGATATTTAAATGTTAATGGTGCTTCTAAAGGTTGTAACACTATTAATTATCTGCTTTTTCATGATGCATTTTAGTTTCATCATATGACTCTACTTTTGATCCACTGATAGATAGCATCTGCCACATAAGAGAAATTGCAGGCATAGTAAAAGCATGCTGAATATGTAAATATGAAGTAAATGCCTTTTATTTTTTAAATGAATCTTTGAGTTTAGGAACAATAGAAGAATTCTAACATTTATCAGTGTTTGAGAATTTAGCATAATTTTGCTTTGATAGTGAAAATTTTTGAGGAAGATAAACTTAATACATAAGTTACATAACTTATACATATACTTAATACATAACTATCCAGATAATTAATTTTACTTTACAATAAATGATTTTGAAACTGATATCTCAGACTTGACACTAAATAACAAGTAGTTAAATATTTTTTGATGTTTTTAAATATTACCTAGATTTCATTTTCAGATAAGAAGCAAGCAGAATTTAAGTCAAATGTTAATGCCATATTGATCCATTTAATAGAAATAACTTTCTCTGTCATTTATCCTCCTAATATTTCATATTAGACTATACATCTAAAGCAGGCTGAGCTCAGTGCTCTGAACTAAAATCTAGAAGTCAAAATGGAAGGATTTCTTTTTCTTACTTTACCACGTAAACCCTTTGTGGAAAAAATAATATATAAGTTCAAAGACTTCTAAATAAATATTGATGTAAAGATGCATCATATTTAATCAAAAAAAGACATATACCATAATAATAAAACCTGAATTTGACTAAAGAGTGAATAATTTTGCTGATGTCAGGTGTCTGAAAGCTTTAAGTATGAGAATGGAGGACTTTCTTATTCAATGTGTGAGGTAGATACAGTTTCTATTCCCTTTTTGAATGTTATCAGTAACAAAATTACAGAACAATCAGAGCTGAACTAGTGTCTGTGCTCTGTAGAAGAGTGTGAAGACCAAATGAAAAGCCTCTGCCAGAGGAGTACATTTTCAATGACTAGTGTTGAGTACGTTATACAGAAACAGGCAGATGTGTTAAGCAAGCCCTTCTGTGACAAAACAAAATGAGAATAGAATAACTTTTTGCAATTTCACAGTTTAGCTACAAGTAAAATGACTTCTTTTCTATCCTCAAATCTAAGCACCTCAGCCCCCAAGTACCATGCAGTTATCATGCCACTTACACTAGGATTTGGTATCTAACATATACCAAATGATTGTCAAAAGGACTCCAAGCAATCATTAGGTGTTAGTTTGTTATTTTCTACATAGATTATTATGGCATTTTCACAGATCCATTGTCTGACCTTGATTAAAATTCAGGAAATGTTAGCCCATTGTCTGTGTTCAGACCATAGAACAATACCTCTATTTTGACATACCTTTAATAAACCAGACATTTCATTTATCTTTGCAAAATGGAGTGAGATTGCTGGTTTATTTATCCTTCATGCACATCTGAGATGTAATTGGGACTTGTTATAGACATACTATTAAGCTATTTCAGCTCTACATGTCATTCTTCAATAATTCAAACAATAGCAATTTTGAGCTCTCTGCTGGCTACAAAATAATGGGAGTGCCTTTGAGTCTACAAAACATATTGATAGTATTATTCTGTTCTCATTTTACATTTTAATTGAAAGCATTATCAAATAATGATTCTAGGCCAGACGTAATAGTTAATAAAGTTCTGGAGAGTATATCTGCTCCTGTAGCTCTAAGTTCTGACTTTTCCAGGTGAGGGATAAGAGCCCTTTACTGCAGTTTTTCTACCAGAAGATAGAGTGCTTATTAGAGAATCCAACAGACACGTGTAGTAGATGTACAGTGCTCTTGAAAACTGCTGGCTGGTTTACCTGAAAATGGAAATTTTCTATGTATGATATGGATAATATTTAACATTGGTATTATCATCTGAGGTTTTCCAGGTGTGTCAGCTCCTGCCAGAATATTGTCCATGGGATTATGAATTATAAATCAAATAAACAGGATGAGGACATGAACACTCATTTTGCCCTGCACTGAAAAGCAGTGCAGTGGGTGAGGTAACCTCAGGGGTCATCTCCAAAAAAATGATTCTCTAATTTAATGAGCCTGTGCTTGTTTCAGACAACGCCTGGATATGACTCAGAAACTGCTCTCAGCACCCTGCAATGAAGCATTCCTTTTTTATGCAGAGAAAAATGAAGGTAGAGAGCTTATTTATATGATATATTTTCAGCCTTCAGATGTATATTTTGTATATAATCCCTTAGAAAAACATAGGCTATAAGAAAAAATCCTTTATATGATTTTTTTTTTTTACCATTACCATATAAACAATATTATTCCTAAGTGTAAGAGACTTAAAGATCACAATTGCCTTAAACACTGTTAGGGTCACTGAAGGAACTTGCCATAAGATAAGCCACCACAGCAGGAAATTGAAATAGGAACAGAAGAGAGGAGCTGCAGCAGGAAGGCTCTAATTCCAGGCCTAGCAGAGCTGAGGTCTGGTTAGCACATCCTTCATAGTGCATCCTGGCAAAAATTCCCTCTGTGGCAGACTATGAGAAAGGAAGCAATTGCTCATACACATGCCATCCCAAGTTATGGGAACAGCACTTATGCCCTGTGGACACCCAGAACTTGGACTATATAAAGGTGTTGCCTGAGAAGAATCACTCTGGGACCCCTACCAATGAGAGGACATGGATAAATGAGGACCAGGGAGATGCCACGGGATCCACAGATGTGGATCAGACTATCTTCTGCTTGATCTCTC